>JXSR01S042622.1:0-11417 GCA_000969725.1 Ophiothrix spiculata | reverse complement strand
GTGTGTACGTGTTTCAATATTCGCGCATTATGACAAAGTGCGATGCATCATCGGCAAGCTATCGGCAAAAACCCTAATACCCCCAATTTTGTCTCCATGCGGGAATAAAAATGGCGGTGTGCCTTGTATCTCCCCGTTAATCTATGGTATCTACAATACTAACCTGTCCTTTCTGAAATTTCATTTTCTTTCCAGGATCATCTTCAGGAGCTTGCCTCAATTTGATCTTGCCTGTGTTTCCCCTCTCTCCATATAAGGTTATATGTACATCGGCTTTAGTTCCCGCACCAAGCCTATCGCCTGTATGAATCCCTAATTCATAAACAGTCCTTTTTCCGGACTTCAACTTAGGTCCATGCTTCATGTAATCGTAATTTGGCATCGGAGGTGGAGTTGGTTCCGGGGGCGCTACATATTGTATGCCGATATCGTGCGGTACATCTACTTGAGTCGCAATTGCTTGAGATACCTGTGTAGGTTCATACTGAGTACCCATCTCAGGGGGTGGACGCGGTGGTTCACACTGTATACCTATCTCTGGAGGAGGTACAGTCGGTTCCACTTGAATTGCAACTTCACACGGTGGATCGGGAGGTGTACACTGTATAGCTACAGATGGTGTGATAATATCAGTCTGCGTTTCCATATTATCAACAGGAGTTGTTTGAGTGGACATTTCTGGGTATGTCTGCGTCGCCATCGTTGGTGGCGGTGGGACGGTTTGAGTAGCTATCGTCGGGGGTGGATCGTACGTTTGCGTGCTGAGCGTAATTGGTGGCGCTTTTGTTTGAATTGCCATATCTGCTTGATATGGTTCTGTCATGCATTGTTCATCGTCAGCACGTCTGGTTTGAGTCATTATTGTGTTATCTGGTTTTTCTACCGTCTGGGTGCAGATTTCGCGTCCCGTCTGCGTGCACATATCTAAGCTGTAGAGATTGGGATCTTCTTGAGTCATGGAAGCAGCATCTGCATTTGATTCTTCCTCTCGGTTTTCTTCTTCGTCCGACTCAATGCCATCGTCGACTTCTACTTTTGACATCTGGATACTGAAAATGGGAAACAGATTATCATTAATTTAGAATTGAAAAAAAAAGGAAATTTGGTTCTTAAACTTAAACTAATTCTGCAATTGTGATTACTCTAATCATGAAATGTGTTGTGCATATATCCCATCCCAAACCAGCAGTAAATGCAGCTTCCTGTCATCATTTTTACTTTTTTAAATATTTGCAAAGACCATGCTAAAACAATTAAAATGACACCTTAATGAACTTCACTTGATTTCCAGATGTCAAGTTATGGTCCGTTAAGGTTGTCAGGGAGTAAGGCCCGGTGCAGACTCCTTTATCGTATAGAATATTTTGCTTAGAATATTTTATGCTGACGACAAAATGACGTAGGTCATCGAATAAAGCTGTGTGTTTTATTCGATGACCTACGTCATTTTGTCGTAAGCATAGAATATTCTAAGCAAAATATTCTATACGATAGTGGAGTCTGCACCGGGCCTAAAATGTATAACTGTGATCATGTTTAAAGATCAGCAAGCCCTATATTTTCTGTTGAATGTCCTCACAATGGACAGAAAAATTTTGTATTTCCAATAATTTTCTTGAAATGAAACTTTGCTGGTGTTTTGAAGTACGCACAAGGATTGTTAATCCGTCAAAAAAATAATTTTCGGCAAAATACAACCTTGACACATATTTTCACCTGTAGCGCAAATTGAACTTTGCTGCATTTATGGCTCCTTTGAAATGGACAGTCACACATATACTTAACCTGAGTCCAACCAATAAAATGACTTTATGGCTTTAAGAATCTTAGAGCTAATTAGTAGACATGGTTAGAAAATGATAGCAAGTTTAATCTAGAATTTTGATCACAAAACATCTCTCTTATGAATATTATTTTACCACTTTTATATGTTATCTTTTGTTTGAAATGAACATGATTTGACAAAACAAATTGTTTATATTATGACCAAAAAGGAAACACAAGTAGGGTCAATTTATACTTGATCTCCAAACAAAACTTTTGCTACCAAACTTTTTGTCGTACGTGACATCAAATTATGGACGGCCATACGTGTTGGTTGGTCTTAGACAACTTTCTTGCTTTTACAAGTTCATAAATGTCCACTGTTTTTCAAATCTATAAAAATCTTAAACTTTGATTAACTTACTTGAGCCACTCAGGAGTCTGCTGCCCTCTATTGCCTGAAACTGGTACTAGAATATTGGTAGGTCCATTGTCAATGGACTCTTCATCATAATCTTCAGTTTCTGACTCAGATGCTTCATAATGTCTTGGCTCCTGAAATTAAAGAAAAAAATATTCAGTTGATTTATAGAAGGTGCATTGATCATCGGTCTTAGTTCTACCTTTAAGTTAAACAATAATCTATTGGATAGGGTAAACAAAAATCCAGAGTCCAGTTTAGTGACATTTTTGGAGTAAGCGATCATGACAAGGGTTAGCGATCATCGCTAAATGTAAGTGAAATCGAGCCCTCGATATTATATGTGTTTTGATGCGCTCAGGGGTTAACAGCAAATATATCAAGTCACCGTTTTTTTTAAATATGGTCATAAATTGTCTTAGTGGTATGATAATACTCACATCTTTGCGTATCCTGACACGCTGCCCATACTGATCATAACCATAGCCAATGAAAACAAAAACCCAGGGTAAGGGTTGCATTTACTGACAATGGGGACCTGCACCCTGGATTTCTGTTTACATTGTAAAATAAATTTATTCAACTCTATAAAAACTTAAAATTTTGAAATATACTAAGGACAGATATTTTACATCTAAATAAAATAAATGATAACTAAATAGCAAGCATTTTTAACAATTTAGTGACATTTTGGAGTTAAACGTATCGCTAAACGTAAGTGAAATTGGGCCCCCGATATGATACGTGTTTCGATGCTCTCAGGGGTTGATAGGAAATATATCAGGTTGCCATTTTTTTTAAATATCATAAATTTTCTTGGAGGTATGATAATACTCACATCTTTGCGTATCCTGACACGCTGCCCATACTGATCATAACCATAGCGCGTTGAACTAGGCTCCGTCTTGCTCAATCTTCCTCCAGCGGACTTGGGTCTCATCATCAGAGCCGACTTGGGTCTCTGTGAGGACCGCATTCCGTAGTTGCTTTTAGGCCTGTCTGGTCTGCGTGGTACTAGCGCCACCTGGTTATTGCTACTGCCACTGCTGCTGATATGCGGTAATTCATAGCTAGGCATTGTGTATGCTGGTACAGACTACAAATGAGAAGTAATGAAAATATCAAATATTATTTTTTATATCATGATTACAATTATTTGAGCCGTGCTATAGTTTGTACTATTGCACAGCATGAAATAAACCTGTATCATGATATAAAAAATTTTGAATGCCTATGTACGTGAAATAGTACAAAATATATCATTCGGTCAATTTGGACCTCATGATATATTTTGTACTATTGCACTCTCAGGCATTCAATATTTGAATAATATTATACACTTACTGGTTATGTAGGCAATGGTGCAAAATATATTTCAAAGGTGTGTGGACACTGGAGGAGGGGGCAGACAAGTATAATGTTGCAGGCATAGCGTTACCAAGAAAAAGTTGAATTAGGGTTGTTTTTGCGGTTTAAATAGTAAATCAGGTGACATTATTTAGGGTATCAAAAATAGTCACTTTCAAGAAATAGGGTACTTTTTCAAACCTTAAGTGTGAAAGCAGTATCGGTAAAATCCCCATTTAGGGTAGGAATAGGAAAAAGGTACTTACTTCGCGTTAACTTTTAATATTGATGGTGTGTATGGATCTAAAACGATTCCTTGGACAAAATTGATCAAGGGATTGCAAATAAATTGCAGGGTTGCCGTTGCATTTATATACAATAATTTTTCTTTCTTGAATCTAGATATTTATTTCCATTATCCAAGAAATTATGGCAAAAGCTTAATGTACCAGTAAGCTATACAGCTATAAGGCAAAATAATAAATTATTGGACAGTTTAAACAAAAATCCATGGTAGGGGTTGCATTCATAAACAATGGGGCCCTGTACTCTGGATTTTTGTTTTCACTGTCCATAATTTTTGTAAGGCATATAGCTCTGCTACTTACTCTGGATGTTCTAGATGTTCTCTTGTTTGGTAAAGGTACTGTTTCCTGCAAAATGCACAAATAAAGTATAAAATGGAATTATTACTTAGTAAAAAATACAAAAAATATTGCAATTTCTACTTGACGCAATTTTTCCAAATAGCTCTAAAAAAAACCCTACAAGGTCAAATTGGTCGAAAATTCGCCAGCAAGCAGTTGAAACAAAGAACTATCTAGCGCCATCATTTTTATTAGCAAAGAAAACATTCCTGGCGCACAACAATTATCATATGCTATCATAAAGTTAGGTCTCTGTGAGCTGATCAGAGTGGCTTTCCGGAGAAATAGGACAGATGGTGAAAATTTTATTCCGGAGCGAGAATTAAGGTAATTTTGAGCTAAAAAGTAGGGCATTTTTTTTTTCTTGAGTAAATTCCTTACTTAATCAATATCAGTATAACATTTGACAGATATTGCAGACGACGCTCTTGCATACACCAAACACCTCGAAAGTAGGAGTCTTCTGGTGACAAAATTTGTCAAAAAAGGGGGTCATTCAGTGACAAAGTGCAGAAAAAAGGAGGTTCTTCTGGGTAAAATTCATAAAAAGTAGGGTCTTTCCAGGTCAAACTAGCCCCCCAAAAATCTGTAAAATTTTAATAAATTAGCAAATTTTTTGACAAATTTAGCAAAATTTTGAACAATTACTTAAATAAAGAAAATGGTTGGTCTTTGAGTAAAAAAGGTTGTTTTAGTGACAATGAAAAAAAGGGGGGGGGGGGGTCATTGAGTGACAGTTAGTAAATATCTTTGGGTGAGAGCGAGCAAAAAAATGCAGGGTCTTTTTTGTGGCACTTGGCCCCACTTGGCACGTAACTCTAAGTTCAGTGCCCCCATCCCCGAGGCATACACTCACATAACAATTCAGGTCTATCTGTCCAACTCACCGAAGCAACTAGAAGCCTTGTTGCAGCATTCACCAGTCTCTCAGTCTCACCCTTAGACAAATATGGCCCATGTCTAGACCGCATCAGGATGGGGCCGCCTTTGAAGGCATTTTTCCTCTTCTTTGGTGATGATCTTGGTCTTACTACGGTAGAAAACTGGTTCTGCAAAGTTAAAACAATCAAATAATTCATTGTACACATGTAGATCATTTGGTATAAGAGGGGGTTCAATATAATAAGGGTTGTTAGATGAAAGACTAGGCCTATATCATCTATCAAAATCTAACGCAAAAAGTTAACCCTTTAAGTAGGGCTTGATTTTATGGTCCTCCTTCAATCAAACCAACAATATCATGGGAGTTTCACCATGCAATAATATATAAATATTTGAACCATCATATTCTACAAAAATATGTACAAAATCAGGGGGGGTACTGCCACACGTGTTACCCATGCAACTTAGGGTCTTGCGGAACTGATTTTTGGTCAAAAATGGGATCTACATTGTATGTAACTGAATTTCATTTGAATTGAGGTCTCAGGAACTGCTTTTTCCCCGCAAAATCAGTTGAAAACTTTATAAAACACACTTTTGAGCCATTTTTGTTGAATATCAGGGTCTTCAGAAATGAAGTAAATTTATGGCCATCTTGGGGAGCGGTAGAGGACTCAGGAGGCTCAAAAAGGGGATCTTTAGCACGGCACATACATGTAGCCGTACCTTCCATCAGTGTAAGTGACCCTCAATCAACTCATTAATGAACTCACTGCGAATTGTGTCTTGGACATGTAGTTATCGACATCTTTTCTGACTTTGGATTTTCTCACGTTGTGACTCTGTCTCGGGTTCATGTTATTGAGCACACATAGCTGTACCTTCTATTAAAGTGACCTCCCCCCCCCCCCCCCCCGGGAAACAATCAACTAATTAATGAACTCACTGCGAATTGTGTCTTGGACATGTAGTTATCGACATCTTTCCTGACTTTGGATTCTCTCACATTGTGACTCTGTCTAGGATTCATGTTATTGAGATGCTTCCGAACTTCTGGGCTTTTGAAATAGTGCTTAAGTGCTCTATCATGTAAACCATCATACATCAAAGTAGGCCTCTGAAAAATGAGAAAGAAATGAAAGACAAACATGATATATACGTGGACAGTTATACAAAATACAAATGTAGTACAAAATGTAGACCTAGTAGTATCCTTCTCTTGAGTGTTAACACATTGTCTTTGTGGAGTATAGACCTAGTACTTTGGTTGGATTTTTTACCCGGGAGAGAAATTTTTAGGTGAATGCATGCCACTAAATTAGACGACTGTTGTTTCTTCAATTTTCAAGATAACAATCAGTTTCTCAGAAACCTCAACTGGCAATTCAGTTTTATTTATCTGTAACATTAACACAAGAGCAAATATTTACTTGAAACTTTCAATTCATCAATCAATTTAAACTACAATGTACATACAAATTATAGGCAAATAAAAAAATTAGTGGACAACATTAACAGAAATCCAGAGTACAGGGCCCAATTGTTTGTTGTTTTTTTTACCCTGGATTTTGTTTTCATTGTCTAATAAATTTTAATTGTACCTTTAATAAAAACTGCATTGTATAGGTCATCTCTAATTCTACCCCACCCTGGACCACAAACTTTCAAGCTTATTTTAGATTGACAACGGATATGATGTAAAAGTAAACATTGATTTTACAATAAGAAATCATAGAATCATCAACCATAGTTCCAAGTTTAGTCATGCACAAAAATCACACACATTTTGTAATTCTGAGCGGTGGCGGCCGGTGTCACCTTATTCAAGCTTTAAGAACCAGTGGCGACTTTCTTAGAAAAAAATGCCCTCAGTTCACAGGGATCTGACCTGAACCAGGGAAAATTGCCCGGGGGGGGGGGGGGGTACTACTTTAGTACAAAAGGGGTTATGGAGACGTGTCGTAAATTTGAAATTTGGATAGCAAAATCAGGCTCTCTGGTATTTCAATCGGTCCTTTTTCAAGGCATAATGTGGTATTTTGATGGGTTCAATTTTTTAATTTGCGCCAACTTAAGATAATTTTACCTAAATAGTGCAAATCTGGGTAGAATTTTTTTTAATTTTCACTTAAAATTTGGTTTATGGATGGGTTCTTTTTTCTTGAAAACTGGTTTTTGGATGGGTGGCTTTTCAATTTTCCCAGAGACACGTCCCTATCAAAACCAAATTTGAGTACCCCCCCCCCCCAAACATTGTTGAGGTGGTGATTCCTTGAGGTTCCAGGCGGGAATTTTCAAGAAATAAGTGGTAAAAAATACTGTTCAAAAATTTGAACTTTTATAAGAGTTATACTCACAGGTTTAAGAGTTGGGTAGTGCCTCTGTGGTTTATCTGCTCCTGACAGATCGAATGCATCCTCTAACCTCTTTACTTCCATATAATATTTTCTGTCAAAATAAAACATACATTGTATTGCATTTGTTTATGAATTGTTGATATAAAAACAATTGTAAAACTCAGAGCAACAAATTTAATCACTAAGATACTCAAGATCTGATGGAAATTTAAAAAAAAATCTAAATCCCAGGTTGCAAAATAAGGAAAACAAAATAAATAATATATTATAGAAAAAGCACAAGCAAATTAAATGAACTTGGCAAAATAAGAAGTCAGAGTGCAAGATGATTTGAATCATCATGTCTTCAATTGTCTTGGGATAAATGTCTTACAGGATAATCTCATTTCTAGCTCTTGTTATCAGCAGACCTGAAACTGAAACTCCAAAAAAAGACCTGAAACCGTTAAATTCTGCACCAAAGAGCTTAAATTTGGCTGATTTATCAAGAAAAGAGTTGAAAACTTCAAAAGTGTAATAAATAGAGCTGAAATCAGCTGAAAAGTGAAATAAAAAGAGCTGAAAAGCTGAAAAGTTTCAGGTCTGTATAAGGCCTTATACGTGTAAAACTGAACCCCATGTATCCAATCATTATGGGAATCCTTTGAAGAATTCTGGGTTGTTCTTCTACTTCTTCTAATTAGTAATCCAGTAAGGATCAAAACAACTAGAGTTCAATAAATCCTGCATTTAACAACATTTACAACTTACAGAATAAATCCAATGGCATAAATCCAAAACGTCAACCCGAAACAAAATGTTCGTGCAAAGATACAGTGCTCAGCCAGAAAAACGTGCATTCAACTTGGTTCAGTTTTTTAAGATCATAGCAAGTTTTTACAACTCATAAATTCACATTAAAGTCATGAGTATAGACATGGTAAAGTATCTGCCAGGATTCCTCGAGCAAAATTAGTCACATGACCAGTCACATGACCACCAATTGCAGGGTACGATCGCGTTCGTAAACAATTGGCCCTGTACTCTGGATGCTTAATTACATCGTCTGAAGAATTGTGACGCCGACTTTAGAAAATCTATACATGGACACTCAATCATTCTACCCAAAATTGGACATCGGTGGCAGCGGTGGGAAGAATCATTTAAAAAAGAAAAATCTCAACACTGAAACACAAGAACAAGTCAAACTTGTTCCAGTGTAACTCAAAAGTCTACAATGGTTGGCAGCTCAGTGGGATGAAAAATCTCAACTCAAGAATAAACTTGTTCCAGAGTATTCTTATAACTCTTCATTGATGGCAGTGGTGGGAATATGAATTACCGTATCAAACGATATCTCAACACTGAAATTCAACGACTCATTCCAGTGATTCTCAAAACTCTACATTGGTGTAAGCAGTAGTAACCACCAATATTGACTTTTGGGAATACACTGGAACAAGTTTTTTCAATGTTGAGATTTCTTTTTATTGATTCATCCCACCGCTGCCACCAATGTCGAGTTTTAGAAAATCACACCAGAATGAGTCGTTGAGCTTCAGTTAAAGTCAATCTCAGAAATAGGCTCCCCGTTTCGCGGGGTTTTTACTCATTAATGCGTGTTGTCAAGCAGTACTCTGCACTGTACGCGACACACTGCAATTCACGCAGTTGGATGTGATAGGTTGTTCCCGCGATCATCACGCCAAGTTCTTGTCACTGGGGAAAATTGACCAGTAATAACGATCGTCGTGCATCAGCTTTGTCAGGTGATTTAAATTCTGAATTACGCGTACGCACGGATTGCGTAGAAGCACAATTGTTTGAATATTCTGGACGCGATTTTCAGGGAGCTTATTTATAAGATAGACTTTAATTCAGATTTCTTTTGATAAGTCATCCCACCGCTGCCACAATGTCGAGTTTTGGGAATCACAGTATGGAACAAGTTTTTTCAAGATTGAGTTTCAATGTTGAGATTTCTTTTATTGCTTCAACATGTAGCACCAGGATTAATCATCAAAAGATATTAAAATACCAACATCGAAACTCAAGATTTCAAACGACTATAATATTCCCAAAGCTTTGCATTGGTGGCAGCAGTGGGATGAAGGAATCTTGACACTGAAGCTGAAGAACAAAGTTAAAATTCCTGATATTTAACTTTGGTGACAGAATCTCAACATTGAAACTCAAGAACAAACTCCTTTCAGTGACAATATGTTCTCATATCATTGGTGGCAGTGCTCGGTTTGATAAATCGTTAAGTAAAATCCCAATTGACAAGTTTCCCAAAACTCGACTGTATACCGATGCAAATTATTGGATCTTTTTGAGAATGTCTATTTTTGTGAGAAATGAAAGGCAACTTGTATTTTCACATGATCACCAAATCAAACTACCGATCAAGATACGGTCAGTGTTTTCGTTATCGCTGGTTGAATCACACAGCAGAGACAACTTTTAATTATATTCTCACATCACATTCATTTATAATGCATTGCCTGGAATGAAAACAACTTGTTGCATGCATTTTTATTTAATTCGTGAACGCGTACTCAGAGCCTTGTGCGTACACACGAACTAAGCAACCTTGAAAATATACGCTTGCGTCAGGGACCACTGCGTACTTGCTATAATTTAAGTATAAACACGCGTTCACGAATTAAATCCAACAACTATAGGTCTAAAGTCTAAAGATATGCAGATTCGGATGTTGTTTTCACTCCAGACCAGTCCAGCGTTATTAAATTATTATTATATTCAGCTGGCAGTTATGTCCTGATGTGCAACCAAGACTTAAGACTAAGAGCTTTTAAAATTATAAATATCTATACCCTCGAGGTCCCTCGTCTGGGATGTTGAGAGTTTAATAGCACTCAATAGCCTAGAAAGAGATGATTACAGTGAATATTGCATGATTGCATTATTTTCTATCGTCTAGGACATAGGAAAACTCATAGTTAGGAGTAATTAGTATCAGGAGTCCATCAAGCATTGAAAAACAACCGTGCACCGTTTACCAGAAATTATCAGAAAACTTAAAGGTAAAACATGTAAACGTGTTATTAAAACTTACAATTTCTTGGCAGTCGACTTGATGACATCCTGAGACGACATCTTGTGTATGTTTCCTAATTGATCACAATCGGAAATTCAATCTTGTTTGGCAGCTGTGCTTGCCAAACACTAATCAACACGTTAACTACACACACAATGAACCTGTGATAAACCAATCAATTATCCATCACAACATCACGCTGCTCTGTATCCAAGGCCGCTTCCTTGTGTGTCAATAAACATAACCTTCCGCTCATAACAAACGAGTTTTTAACTTGCTACATTAAGTTGACCAGAAACTTACTTTAAAATGCTCAAAAGATATTCAATTATAGTATGATATTCCTCAAATTGTATTTTCTTAAAATCAGCGAACAAAAATAAGGTTGAGTTTCAGCATTTATATCTAGATAGTGTAGGAATATGAGAAACTTTCGTTTCTATGGACGGAACTATTTTACAATTAGTGGAGAAAAAAGATCAGCCAACAAACAAATTCAAGATGTCAGCCTCCACTGGAGGAAATTTACCAATCAACAAATTCAGAGAAACCATAATAAAAACCGTTAAATCATGCTCTGCAGCTGTTGTTGTTGGAGAGACGGGCAGCGGAAAGACAACGCAATTACCAAAGTTCCTTTTTGAAGCAGGTGATTTGTAATTTTGCATTGTATAGTAAAATTTAGTGTGGGGTGGCCAAAATTGCCGTCTGCCTTTCCTGTTTACCTAGCCTGTGAGTGTAAGGTCCTGTTAACCTGTCGATGCGGGCACTTCTGAACGAAAGGATAGGAATGGGTTTGCTCCAACTGGAGCTGGGTCATTGCATAAAGCTTGACCCCTGGGTTTTTATTTTGAGGGATTAATTATCTGGATTACTTTTATTATAAGATTACTGAATTAATTTCGGGGTCTGTGGATCGTGTAGTTTTTAAGTTCCTGATATTGTCGATAGGTCTGCGA
>JXSR01S042617.1:0-21514 GCA_000969725.1 Ophiothrix spiculata | reverse complement strand
AAGGTATCACTGTGTTTGGTAGCAAGGCAATTGTGGCGTGACAGTGGGGCAAGTGTGGCAAGGTTGGCATGTGTGTAGCAAGGGTGGCAAGGTTAGGAAGGTGGCACTGTGTTTGGTAGCGAGCAAGTGTGGCATGACAGTGGGGCAAGTGTGGCAAGGTTGGCATGTGTGTAGCAAGGGTGGCAAGGGTGGCAAGGTGGCACTGTGTTTGGTAGCGAGCAAGTGTGGCATGACAGTGGGGCAAGTGTGGCAAGGTTTTCATGTGTGTAGCAAGGGTGGCAAGGTATCACTGTGTTTGGTAGCAAGGCAATTGTGGCGTGACAGTGGGGCAAGTGTGGCAATTTTGGGGTGTGTGTAGCAAGGGTAGCAAGGTTTGGGTGTGTGTAACAGCTGGGCAACTGCAGAAAGATTTGAGTGTGTGTAACAGTGTGGCAAAAGTTGCAGTGTATGTGATTGGGGCAAATGTGGCAAGGTTGAAGTGTGGGTGTGTGTGTGTGACTGCGGGGTAAATATAGCAAGATTGGGGTGTGTGTGGCAAGGTTGCAGTGTGTGTGTGTGACATGGAAAGTGTGGCGCAAGGTTCCAGTGTTTGATAGCAGGCAAGATTGATATGTGTGTGTGGCAGTGTGGTTTCATTGTAGTTTGTGACAGTGGGGCAATTGTGGCAAGTTTGAAGTGTGTGTGTAATACTTAAGGGTGGCAAGGTATCACTGTGTTTGGTAGCGAGGCAAGTGTGTTCTGACTGTGAGGTAAGTGTGGCAATTTTGGGGTGTGTGTAGCAAGGGTAGCAAGGTTTGGGTGTGTGTAACAGCTGGGCAACTGCAGAAAGATTTGAGTGTGTGTAACAGTGTGGCAAAAGTTGCAGTGTATGTGATTGGGGCAAATGTGGCAAGGTTGAAGTGTGGGTGTGTGTGTGTGACTGCGGGGTAAATATAGCAAGATTGGGGTGTGTGTGGCAAGGTTGCAGTGTGTGTGTGTGACATGGAAAGTGTGGCGCAAGGTTCCAGTGTTTGATAGCAGGCAAGATTGATATGTGTGTGTGGCAGTGTGGTTTCATTGTAGTTTGTGACAGTGGGGCTATTGTGGCAAGTTCGAAGTGTGTTTAATAGTGATGCAAATGTAGCAAGATTGCAGTGTATGTGATAGCAGGACAGATGTAGCAAATTTGAAGTGTGTGTGACTATTGATCAAGTTTTGTAAGGTTGTTTGTGACTGCTAGGCATATGTGGCAAGGTTGGGATGTGTGACAGTGTGGCAAGTATGACAAGGTTGCAGTGTTTTTGATAAAAAGGCAAGTGTGGCAAAGTAGCCCTGTGTGACTGTGGCAAGTGTGGTAAGGTTGTCTTAGTGTGACATCAGGGCAAATGGGGGACATTGTTCCAGTTTGTGGGGCAAGTGTGGCAAGGTTGTCTTAGTGTCACAGTTGGTCAAGTGTGGTGCGGTAATGTTGCCGTTTATGTGACAGCAGGGCAAGTGTATCATGGTTTGGTTGTGTGTGATAGATGTTTATCCATAATAAAATTAGTCAATTTTCTTTTGTTTTTGTTATAGAGAAGAGCAAAACGTTCAAGATCAAGATCACCTCCCAGGTCCGTATCTCCAAGAAGGTCAAGACGTATACAGCGAAGATCCAGATCACGATCACCTAGATCAATATCCCCAAGAAGGTCAGGACGTTTATTACGAAGATCAAGATCACGATCACCTAGAAGGAGGTCAATATCGCCAAGGAGGTCAAGGCGTTTACATCGCAGATCAAGATCAAGATCTCGATCACCTAGAAGGAGATCCATATCTCCAAAGCGACGGAAATCTAGGGTTGGATCACCTGTGAGACAATCAAAATCACCAGACAAACAGTCTTCAAAGAAGTTTGTTCCTGTTCCAGAACTAGAAGTACAGAACAAACCACCCGTAGCAGCAAAAAATAAATCCTCAAAAGAAGCTTTTGAATCCACCTCCGCACCGCAAGCTTCACAGCCTCCATCTAAGGGACAGATTAAGATCCAATTGAAGACGACTTCTATAGATGCAAACAAGTTTCAGTGTGAAGTATGTGATATTGTGTGTAAAGCCAAGTGGAGCTGGGATTTGCATATCAGAGGTCAGAAGCACAAAGAGAAGGTAGTGGCTAGTATTGTGAAGGACCAAGACATTAAGGAGGACAAGGTAAGAAGGATGTATTGATATATAAAGTTGATGTCCAAATTCCTTGGACAATGTAATCAAATATCCAGAGTTCAGGGCCCATTGTTTATAAATGTAACCTGCACCTTGCATTTTTGTTTAGTCTGTCCAAGGAGTTATGGCACTAACAAGTGTGGTTTAGGGATTTAATTCTTGAACGCATACCTGTATACTCTATAAACCTTGAAGTACGCAACAAGCAATCAGACTCTGTTACAAAATCTATAGCATATCCTTTGTATTCTACAACACTGAACTGGTGGTTTTCTATTGCTTAAGAGACTATAGTAATGATTGATTAGGATTTATTAAACTCAAATCACTGCATATTAATACATTTGGTACATGAATCTTTCATGTTTTTGGTATTATTTTTGGTTAATTTTGTTGCTATTACATGGATAAATCTTGAATATAAGTTCATTTGAATCTTCAACATGATTGGGTACGCTTTAATTATTCAAAAAGTACGGACTAATTTATTTCTGCGTATGGTCATATTGGTTTATTTGTGTTAATCGGCTGCTTGTTGCATACTTCAATATTTATAGAATATAGCGTTTTTTGACTGTACGTAGTTGTCTTTGACACATTTTCAAAGTCATATTGTGCCCTTGATGCGCCAGACTCATGAGTACACGTACAGGAATGAAATCCAACAATGGCAAAAGTTTTAAATTGTTAAATTGGATAAGGTTTATCCAAGCAACAATTTAAACATATATCAACATGATTAAAGGTAAGTTAGGGGCTGGAATTGGTAATTGCCATTGTTAAAAACAATAGCATTTGACCATTGTGGGAGTTTTAAAGTGGCCCCTTGCAGATAAAGTGTGTATTTCTATGCTATTATTGAAGACTTTGGGGTTCTATAATAGAGTGGCTGTAAAGCATCTAGTAAAGACAACTGCAACTATATCCTAGTATGGTTAAAAAGGGTAAGGAGGCATCCTCTATTTATCTTTTAAAGGGATTTTGCCAAACTTTTTTTTTCTTATTATATTTGCTCTGGAGGGATTACCACACCTCCTATCCCATGAGCCCGTTACCATCCTTGAATTGAAAAATACCTTTACCCTTTTGGCACCTGGGTCGACAGGAGCACTGGAGGGTAAGTATCTTGCTCAAGGACATTATATCTGCCCACTCACCGGATTTGAACCATGACTTCCAATGCCCGATGAAGAGGAGGTCATACCTACTAGTCCAATGTTTGCAGGTACTGGCATAATTTCTACAGGGCAATTTTATACCCTTGTGAGCCCCTGGTATTTCCCTTGTCCAACTTGGAAAGATCAGCATGTTTTTCTGCCCAAATCCAACCCAATGATATTCATCCTGGAAAATATGTTCTTTTTTATTTCTTTATTTGTTTGACCTGCAAGTGCCCATCTCTCTTTCAAAGGGATTCAGCCAAACATTTTTTCTTGTTATGTTTGCCCTGGAAGGATTACCATACCTCCTTTCCTATGAGCCTATAACCATTCTGGTATTGAAAAAAAAAACCTTTTGGCTCCTGGAGCACTGGAGGGTAAGTATCTTGCTCAAGGACATTATACCTGCTGCTCACTGGATTTGATCCAATGACCCAGTGCCCGGTGAAAAGGGAGTCATTCCTACTATAGGCAAAGTAAAACTTTATTGGACATCGTAAACAGATATCCAGGACATGGCTTGCATTAACAAACAATGGGGCCCTGCACTTTGGATTTTTGCTTACACTGTCCAATAAATTATTGTTTGGCCTATAATCCATGAAGTGGGGTCATACCTACTAATCCAATGCTGTATTTACACAGGTTGGAAGTGCCCATCTATATTTTAAAGGGATTCTTCCAAACTTTGTTTCTTGTTATATTTGCTCTGGAGGGATTACCCAATCTCCTATCCCACTGCATGAGCCCGTTACCATCCTTGAATTGAAAAATGCCTTTACCCTTTTGGCACCTGTGTCGACATGAGCATCGGAGGGTAAGTATCTTGCTCAAGGACATTCTGCCGCTCACCGGATTTGAACCCATGACTTCCAATGCCCGATGGAGAGGGCATCATACCTATTAGTCCAATGCTTGGAGGTACTGACTTAATTCCTTCAGGGTAATTTTATACCCGTATCTTGTGAGCCCCTGGTATTTCCCCATGTCCAACTTGAAAACATCAGCATGTTTTTCTTCCCAATCCAACCCAATGATTTTCATCCTGGAAAATGTTTTTTTTTTTTTTATTTTTTTTTTTGGTCTGCAAGTGCCCATCTCTCTTTCAAAGGGATTCAGCCAAACATTTTTTCTTGTTATATTTGCGCTGGAAGGATTACCATACCTCCTTTCCCATGAGGCTGTTAACATCCTTTTAAAAAATGCCCTTTTGGCACCTGTGTCGACAGGAGCACTGGAGGGTAAGTATCTTGCTCAAGGACATTATACCTGCCACTTACCAGATTTGAACCCATGACTTCCAATGCCCGATGAAGAGGGGGTTATACCTATTAGACCAGTGCTTGACTTAATTCCTACAGGAATTTGTATGCCCATATCTTGTAAGTCCCTGTTTTTTCTCCATACCCAACTTGTATACATCAGCATGTTTTTTCCGCCCAATCCAACCAAATGATATTCATCCTGTACTGAACCAAATCAAAGATAACTGCATCAGACCAACCTGATCAATAAGATCTATTGTCAACCTTTGAAATATCACCAGTCCTGGACTAGACTGTCTATGATATTATTTTGGTAGGTAAACTCAGGTAGTAGGTAGGTAAGCCACCTAGTATGGTCTGCCATGGCAGCCATTTCGTGCCCATATTTGATATTTGGATTCCTTTCTTGACTTTTCTTGTGGATTTTGTTGGAATGAGGCGGGTGAGGGTTATGCTAGCATGTACTATGCATTTATACACCTTCATAACTCTAACTCCCAAATGCTTAAAAACTAGTCCAAATATGTCATATAAAAATGTACAGTTTCCCCTGGGATTCAAACCCCTGACCTCTTATCCCGATCCAATGTCCGCCTATGACAAGCCACCGAGTATGGTCTGACATGGCAGCCAGTTCGTGCCCATATATACACCCCCCCCCCATCTACAACATATTTTGACTTATGCAAATTCCTTGATTTTTGCTTGTTGGATTTTGTTGGACTGATGTGGGTTAGGGTTATTGGCTGGAGAAAATTGTGATGGCATCCAATCTGTGGCTTATGTCACCAGATTCATCCTGTCCCTTTTTCCACTCCTGACATATCACTGTTTGGTACTTTATTCCCTCTAATATTGAACCCAAGATAATAACCGATACCAGTACTCACATGATGATTTACAAATTTATTTTTGTCTTACTTAAAGGTAGGTAGGTAAAGGTAAAGGGGTCAGCCTGTATGCACAGGTCAGAATGCCTAATAGATCTCTCTTTCAAACCGATTGGTCCAGACTCCACCATTTTAATTACAGATATATGTCTATCATCTGAAAAGAGAAACCCTCTGCATATTATTTTTGCAATGAGTAAAACATTATCTTCTTCGGAACATGTTAACTGATTGTAATTCAATCCGTTGCATTGTGACATCATTAAGGGAGCACTTCTAACCTAAATCGGCGGTTGACCACCCGGGACTGTCAGTTCTGTCTGGTTGCTACTGTTCTGAGCGTTCTGAACAATGACAACAGCCCAGAACTGGCTGTTCCAGGTGGTCAGCTGTGGTTGAGTTTTGAAGTAAGCCCTAAGATAATTAGCCAGCAATGCTGTCTCATGCGATCTTTTTCCCTCTTTCGCCCTCATATTGTATTCCTCTGAACCCAAGATATCTTGAACCAATACCAATGTATCTTTACAAGACCTCTTTTATTCCGGCTACAATTGTATGTTTATGATGTCATAGATAATGTCTGTGTCAGTTGAAATAAATGAAACATTACCTTTTTAGGACATGTAAATGATTGTAATTCAATCCGTTGCATTATCACATCATTAAGGGGTCACTTCAAAATTAAAGCGGCTGTTGACCACCCGGGACTGTCAATTCTGTCTGGTTGCTACTGTTCTGAACAATGACAACAGCCCAGAACTGGCTGTTCCAGGTGGTCAGCTGTGGTTGAGGTTTGAAGTAAGCCCTAAGATAATTAGCCAGCAATGCTGTCTCATGCGATCTTTTTCCCTCTTTCGACCTCATATTATATTCCCATGAACCTGAGATATCTTGAACCAATACCAATGTTTCTTTACATGACCTCTTTTTTCTGCTACAATTGTATGTTTATGATGTCATAGATAATGTCTTTACCTTCTTCAGGACATGTAAATGATTGTAATTCAATCCGTTGCATTGTCACATCGTTAAGGGAGCACTTCAAAAATAAACCGGCGGGTGACCGCCCGGGACTGTCGGTTCTGGCCGGTTGCTACTGTTTTTAACAATGACAACAGCCCAGAACTGGCTGTTCAAGGTGGTCAGCTGTGGTTGAGTTTTGAAGTAAGCCCTAAGATAATTAGCCAGCAATGCTGTCTCATGCGATCTTTTTCCCTCTTTTGACTTCATATTGAATTCCCCTGAACCCAAGATATCTTGAACCAATACCAATGTATCATTACATGACCTCTTTTATTTCAGCTACAATTGTATGTTTATGATGTCATTTTTTAATGTCCCTGTAAGTTGTTTCTCCGGCTACAGGTACCTGGTTACTAGCGAGCATTTCGATCATTCCCTTAAGCTGACAAATTCCTTGCCAGTTTCCGCCACCGTGGACTTCCCTGCTGGATTGTGTATCTTCATGCACCAAGTCACTGACTTAGTCCCAGCATCCATTGTAATCCATGTTCCCCACCTGCAGGGATGTTTGCACTGCACATATCCCCCACTCCATCAAGATGAGTACAATGCTAGTGTCTGGGTACCCCAGGCCAGAGAAATAACCTAAATGAGCATAGGTTTTGATCTTTAAGATAAAATGTCCCCTTTTCAATAGAAACCCTCTACAATGTATTTTATAATGTGAATGTATGAAATGATAACTGTAACTCCCAAACGCTTAAAGACTATCTAAGTCCAAATTTGCCGTTTCCCCTGAGATTCAAACCCGACCTCTCGCGTCCCAACCCAATGTCCAGCTATGGCAAGCCACCGAGTATGGCCTGCCTCAGTAGCACTTTCGTGCCTCTTTCCATGATGTATTTGGACTTAGATTGTTGCTTTTTGGATTTTGTGGGATAAAGGGGGTTAGGATTAAGCACTTACAACATGTGCTTACTATGTACATGTCGTATGTACTGATATTTTGATATCGTTTATAGAGACTTGCATCTATTTTTGATTGCCTTTAAAAAGGTTATCAATACCTTTTAGGTGCAATTATTTTTTGCTATTATTATATGAAATTTATTCTGGTTTCAGAGTTACTTGTCACCTTAACTACGCCAAGTGAAAACATTGCGGCTGTATTTATATCGTAAGCCTTGTTCATTTGCAGTGTATTGCTGCAACCAAGGTGGAACTATGTGTGTGTGGTATTTACATCAAATTTTTGTGATGTGCATTAAGCTTAATGTGCATATGCAATCTAACCAACAAACTTATATTAGGCAAGCTAGTTTTGGATGTGTAATATATCTAGTCTAGAAACCTAATACATAGCAAGGCCACAAGCCGAACCGCTACATGGTTTCTTTGATGAGATATCATTCCATATATCTGACTCCAAATCTCCTAATAATGCTGGATTCATTATACCTCATCATCAAGATATGGGTTTAATGCTCCAGCAGCATTTGGTTCCAGGTCAACAGCAGGAAATTCAGTAAATCCTGTGTTTTATTCCAATGTCTGTGTATACTGACCCAGTCCTGTTGGTTGTATGGTATAATGTCATTGTGTTTTTACTGAACAACAGAAATTTCCTGATTGAGTACTTTTCCAAAGTCTCAACCCCTCAATGAAAGAGAATTATTCATTTTGACATGCATTACCTTGTGAACCAAGAAAAAAATTATCAAAATTTCGCTACTTTCTCTACTTAATGCTTCTCGCTAGAGAAGCCAAGAGAAACGTGGTTGATGTTCAATGCCTTATATAGCCTTGGTAACTTAGCTGACAGAACATCCACCTTTTAAGGTCCCAGGTCCAAATCCTCATCGAGGACATGGATTTGTTTTGCAAGTCTTGGCCCTGTCACAGAATCTACTGGATATTAGGATAAATCTATTCATGGGGGTTGTTGCATGTCCTGTAAACTTTTCTGGAGCGAGGTTGAGATGTTTGTTGCTGGCGAATTTGATTTATTTGCAACAGACAAGTCGACTCTGAAACCACCACATTGATTTGGTGTTCCTAAACTATATATGTGGAATTTTTTTCTGTAGAAACCTGTCAGCGATAGCAAAAAATCCTGGACATGTGAGATCTGTCATATGAGCTTCTCTAAAGAGTTCAAGTACAATCTCCATAAGCACGGCATCGGCCACGCTTTGGCTGTATCGAAATTGCAAGAAGCAGGTGGAATCGGTTCCAAGGAATCTGTCGACGGGTAAGTAATTGATGCATTACATCAGGACAGGCCTTCTCAAATAGCGGCCCGCAGGCCAAATCCGGCCCGCGAACTACTTTATTTGGCTCTTTGATCGCCCCATGAATA
The DNA here is from genome assembly GCA_000969725.1 of Ophiothrix spiculata. Lineage (NCBI taxonomy): Eukaryota > Metazoa > Echinodermata > Ophiuroidea > Amphilepidida > Ophiotrichidae > Ophiothrix > Ophiothrix spiculata. Next base: position 12,696 of record JXSR01S042617.1, on the reverse strand, counting down.
CAGAAGTATACAGGAAAAGCATTGAGAAAGGTCTTAATTTGGCCCTCTGAGATGTATTTTTGAAATGGCGTTTGTCCTTAATGGCCTTCCAACAAATTTAATTGAGATCCCCTGCATTACATGTAAAAAGATATCAAGAGCGACCTGTATTAGCAGGTCCAAAAGCTTTTCTATCTTTCAAGCATGTATACCAGCGTCCACTGATGTAATTTTGCTGTAATTTTGATATCTTTCCAGCATTAAAGAATGCTTCGCCCGAGTTTTGACAGCAGCAGCTGAGAGGTAAGCCCAAGCTCAAAAATTATGTATTCCATTACCTCAATTCAAACTCTTAATTCTACATGCCCATTGGTGATTAAAATTTATGAGCATTTGTATGAATATGTTTTAACAGAGAGAGAGAATGTTTCTCATGATTTGTTGCAAAAAGAACAATTTGGTAAGTGAATTTTAATCTTTTTAAATAAATAAAAATAAATGCTGGGTATTTATAGTGTGCTAAGCCTCTCAGATTTTGTAATTCCATGCGGCACTTGCACACTTAACAAACAAGTCAATATAAAATTACACAATGGAGTTGATTATTCAACTCCAGCAGATTTAGGTTTAACAAACACTGTTTTACATTATCTGAAGGAATCACAACTTTTTGTTGGATTTTCAGTTTTACATCGCGTACAATGGCGTATTGATTTTGTTTCAAAATCCGATATATGGACAAAAGGTCAATCATCTCTTATCCAACGCCTAGTACCAGTGCTTGAGTACAATACATTTGGATACAATGAGTGTAAGGCTGAAGTGAGGCATGACACTAGTCACGATCATGACTAATTATGGGTAGCCTGTACCTGCAGTCTTGGATGGACTGAGCCGATAGCAAAGCGCCAAGATCGAGGGAACCAGCGTATCACTCAACTGCTCAAATGTCAGTTACCAGTGATTTGATGCTTCATTCTCCAAACAGAAGTCATACCTTTCACCAGTTAAACAGGTGTATCATATGTACACAGTAGGTAGCTGTAGACGTACATTAATGCCTCATTGACTGGAAGTGGACTGGAACCCAGAACCTACTGATTTAGAGTTCTGTGCTATGTTAGACCAAATCACCATCTGTTAGCTGTGGAGCAGGCAGTTGCAAATTTGTACAAGCTTACATCAATCTTGGGAAACTGGCAATTTGGTCGGCAGATAATTCTTCATCATTTTATCCCCGGCCAGATCTCCTTTTGCCAAGTGGTAGCATGTAGAGAGCATATCTTTTAACTGGCTCTGCTTCTTGTAGATGCAGGACAAGATGCCCAGAAAAAAACGGCTATCAGTTCTTCACAAAGTGGACAAGAGGTTTTGTGTGGGTCATAGAAAGGGATATGGATGCGTGGTCTGTCCTATTTATATTAACCCTAACACTCTTTGTTTAAAAACTCCTCAGAAATTTACATGTTAAAAATGGGTGGTTTCCCCCCGGAATTGAACCCGTGACCTCTCGCATCCCGATCCAACATTCACTGATGCAAGCCAACGGGTATACGCTGCCCTGGCATCGTTTTCGTGATTATAGCTAACTCCAGTCTGTGACATATTTAGACTTACGCGATTTTCTTGATTTTGTGGAATGGGATTTTGCGAGGTTCGGTGGTGTTAGGGTTGAGCATTATGCAGAGCAAGATGTTGAAGACATTTAGTTTGCTTTTCGTATCTTACAATGGGACCATGGCTTTGTAACCATTGAGAGGGTTGTCATTCAGGTGGTGAAATCAAAGGTTTAGCCAGAGAGCCATCCAACCATCATTTGGGCTGCTGATCACGAAAATGGGTGCCCTGTAAAATGCAAAGGCCAGCAAATAAGGCATCTAAAAATGTGTTTTACCATATGAAATTCAATGTTGAATGTTAGAATTTATCTTCAATAATCATCATCATCACAAAATCTGATCAATTTACGTACTTTGTGGACTTCAAAATGGACATTATTCCACGTTGTGTCTTCGTTTGTTTGGAATTGCTGGAAGGTCGCAATGTTGGTATAATTTAATCATCGTCGTCTTTGTCAAGTATGAATATTAATCATGCTGACGTCACGATGTCTTGATTGAAGACGGCCTATTCGCCCGGCCGTGGAATTTGGGTGCCCTACTTTCGAATTCTGGCTAAACCCTGGGGTGAAATTAGTTACTCAAGCATCCAGAATTTACACCAGTCTGATTTACACGTACACGTATACCTCTTCAATGTTTCCTATAGTTATGGTGAAAATCCTGTAAATTTGTCTGAAAAGACACAGGGAACCCTGATTGGGGCTGGACAGCCAAGTGCAGTTGGCGACATTTGTTGTTTGTGGCTGGCACCTCCGACGGGGCATGTTAACATGAGAACTTGGGCTGGGCACAGCAGCTATCCCACTGGGGATGTTCTTGAGCCAGTAGCTCTAAAATGAGCCACCTCTGAGGGCATTGACATAGGGGAACCCATGCCTGGGATGAGTTACTTAGGCATGTAACTTGAAAATGAAGCCTTTGGTTGGAATTTTGACATAAGGACCCTGATAAGCCTGATTGGGCCATGCTTTCAGTGACATTTATGGATCCATAACTTGGAAATGGAGCCTCCGGTAGGGAACTAGGGAGGGTGACATGGGGCCAAATAGGGCTGTATAGGGTGGTGTAGTATACAAATACAACATGGTATAGAGGGAAGTATTGAAAATTACTGATCCTGAGGTGTTGGATTCGTGTGACTACTTCCCGGCGCGAAGCGGAGGAAAGTGGTCACAAGGATCCAACACCGAGGGATCAGGAATTTTCAATACTGCCCGAAATAATCCATGTTGTATTTGTTTTACTATACCTCATAGATATTTCACTAAGTAAGATGTAAACACAACAACGACAACAAAAACGTTATAAAACGTCCGTCGTTCTTGATCACCTACCACAATGAATTTTAAACTTATGAGTTGAATTTTAAACTTATGAGTGACATGGTTATTGGGGTGCGATAGTAGGGGTGCTGTAGTTTTTCACTTTTTTCCCAGCGTGAGTATTACGCACACCCAACGCGCACTTGAGGGAAGTAGGCTTAATGCTGTCACGTACGAGCATCAGGTAAAACTGACCAATTATATTTCATGGTTGCCTAATAAATATTTATGAGGTATAGTAATTGGTTATGTTTGCGGACCCATTGTTCGAAAACGGAGCCTCCAATAGGGTCCTTCACACAAAGATGGGGATGGACAGGGCAGTGCACTAGATGACATTTGTAGGCCCGTAGCTCTAAAACCGCTGATAGTGCGGTGCAGACCCAGTATCTCGAAAATTGAGCCTTTGGCATGGGTATTGACACAATTAGGAATGCTGATAGGACTAAGCATGATATTTGCATGCCTGTAGCTCAAAAACAAATCCTCCAGTGGGGTGGGGGTTGTGGGTAGGCTTGTCATAGGGAACCTGATTTGGATGGACAGGTCGTGTCATTGGTGATGCTACCAAGGCAGGGCGGTGCGATCAGTACTAACGTTTGCAGGCCTGCATTTCAATAACAGAGCCTCCAACGGGAGCGTCATGTACGATCAATCAAAGTTAGCAATAAAGCTACAAAACTACATGAGGGTCATTCCGTGTCAAATCAACCAATGGTCCCCAGGTGACCCCCCCTCCAATTTTCTTGAAATTTTGTTGAAATGTTGTACAATGGCGAAAACAAACACCTGCGAAAAAGTAAATTCATACTATATACGGTTTTTGAGATATGGCCTCTCAAAGTTTGCTCCAGAGTGCCCTTTTTAGCATTCCGCGACCTGCGAAAACGCACACTTGCATTTAATCAAATTTTAAATTATTGTATAAAATTTGATAATGGTAAGAGGTATAGAGCTGAAAATTTGTATTCTAACTTACTTTTTGCTAAAGAATTAGAACCTGGCCTCAGAGAAATAGTATCTCCTTTACTTTTTAGGTTATTTGCCATCAAAGAGCCAAAAAGACCCCTTCCGTCTTGTGAGTGGTTCCCCCGTGCGCAGTTGAAATATTTTTTGAAATTTGCAGGAATGAAACATACATAGTAGATCTACTTATGTACCAAAATTCATCTTTGAATCTAGCTACCAAAGAGGATTGGTGTGAGAAATAAGCCCGACAACTAAGGACTTCCTCTCTAAACCGAGAGCTCAACTACTCACATGTTACATATGCCATGAATTTCTGTGTGAAAACACGGGGAACAAGTGTTTCTTACAATAATGGATAATACTTTGAGATCATACGCCCAGTATAATAGATTTTAATGCCATAAATTACAAAACAGGACAGGAAAAGGCCAATTTTGGTAATTAATGATTTTTTTTGGAAACCAAAGGCAATGCCAATTTCATAATGCGGACAGGTGACACTCAAATCAAGTCTCAAGGCACTCTCAACTAGCGGTGCATGCGCCAAATTTGGCGCTTTTGACAAGTACTGATTGCCACTTTGAATCTCTCAAAAAACAAATGAGTGGTGCTCTGGCAAAATGAGCGGAAAGTCGCAATTTTCAAAATTGAGTTTATGGCATACTGTAAATCTCTATAATCTCAGCTTTCGAGTGATATATAATATGTCATACTTTCTTTCTGAAATTTTCATTCAGAGATCGAAATACAAGACAATCCACTCAAAATCTGGCAGTAAAAAATTGTCGCAAATCGATTTTAAAGTTACTGTTTACTATAGTGTCTAATAGCAAAACGCAATCAATTACCCGTGAATAATTACACTTCCCGGCGTTATTGACCTTCAAAACGCGAGATATAAGTTTACACTGATGCATTTATGTGTTTTATGTCAAAAAACAAAATTTGATCTTTTCATCATATTTCTACTTTAGCAGCCATTTATTCAAAATCGTCAATCGCGACTTTCTGCTCATTATGCCAGAGCACCACACAAATAGATACATATGAAATCAACTGAAAAAGTGTGGTTTTGGTGCTTTTACCTAGTTTTTTTTCCAGTTCTGTTGTACATTACAACTAGTTGAGAACCCCTGTTATAAGGTGATGTAAGTTGGTATGTGAAATTCTATTAGGATTATTTGGGTTAAAATTGAAGTGCATCTTCAGGATACCTTGGTCACATAACCTTTCGGCGAGGTTACCATGTGTTTACGGCGTCATATCGGGTAGAAATTAAGCGGAAACTGATTGGACACCGGACAGTGTCCATGCGGAGACCGGGTGTTGTCTGTGAAGTGTGAGCCATAGAGACACCGGAAGCATGCCGCGAGAAATTTAATTCTGAGTTAAAAATCTTGCGGCTTGTATACGATATATTCAGTTATGGTTCAATAACAACCGGCGGCCGACTTGTGACCAACCGGGCATTGCAAAAGCTTGCAAGCATTCACCGGTGTCATACCGATGTTATACCAGTGTTGCGGCATAGCGGTATCCTTCTGATTACTAATGTGACCATAGCATAAGGTGTGGCGTCAGTCTTGTTCACAGTTGATTCTATTCACCACAATGACTAAGAAGTTCACTGGCTGGTTAAATGAGTCTTGACGATCAACAACTAGATATTCTTCTACCATATAAGTGCCTTCAATTTGAGGCTTATTCCACTGTGATGGTCTATTCAGAGTCTTGAGGATCTCTTTACACGAACGACGCATAAGCAATACCGCGTGTAAAAGACTGCGCGTAGATGGGTATCGATCGATGGATATCATCGGACTCTGAATAAACCATAAGAAGATGTGTGCACAGCAAGCAATACGATGCAGACAACAAAAATACTGTGTGCCAAAATATATACAGTGAAGAGGGCATTACATGATGTCTGGTGGTTAGCTGTGGTAGACCTGTTCCAGCACCGACTTGAAGCTTTCAAGTGATGGATGGTCAGCTGGATCCCTCTTCACTATGTTCCAGTCATGTCAAGTGCGTAGGAAGGAGTTTAGTGTTGCTTTGTAGGATCACGGGATGCAGAATTTCACTTCGGATAGGTCCACCATGCATGTCATATCTGATCCAATACATCATTGCAAGCCTGGACTGTTAGCATCTGCTTTCCAGACTTGGCCATTTAAGATCATCAAGCGTGGATGTGACACTGCTTTGCCAGTCATAGTTGCCTGTTACATATCGAGAACTGCTGCGCTGTACTTGCTCCACTTTCCTGATGTTCTGTTGGGTATGTGGGTCCCACACTGTAGCAGCATAGTCTACTGTATGTCTCACATATATCCTGTAAGTAGCTTAATACCGTGATCTTGGGAGGGCAGGGGTGGAAGTTGCGGCTCAGGAATGCTCTGGTGATGTTTTGCCTTCTTTGTGATGGCAGAGATGTTATCGTTACAAGTGAGCTTGGAATCAACTGTTAGGCCTAGATACTTGGCAGATGGAACACATTCCAAAGTGTCGACATGGATTGAATGGATGTTGAGATCAGATTTCTCTTTTTGGCTACTATTACGACCTAATACTTTGAGGATGAAATTGCATCAACAAATTTTGTTCCTACATTTGCAATTCATTGAGGTCCTCTTGTAAGTTTTTAGCACCATTTGCAGATGTGATCTTCCTGTGCAAAACACAGTCATCTGCAAACAAGCGTGCTGTGTAGCATCTTACACAACATGGAAGGTCATTGATTATAGGTTAATAAATGCGCACTTCATACGCGAGTGAAATGAGACAAAATTAATGCATGAGGCCCTTAAGCATTCAAAACACTACCCTGTGGGACACTTAGCGGCTAAGCTATCCATCTACTACGACTTGCTGGGTGTGATTACTGAGAAAGCTCTTAATCCATAGTAGAGTGTTGGTTTGTACTCCATGTTTACACTTGTGGAGAAGATGCCTGCGAGACACCTTGCCGAAAGCCTTAGCAAAGTCGAGTAGAATCAGATCTCTTTGGCTTTTGTCACCTATAGCTTTGGCAAGATCATGGATGGTGATGATAAGTTGAGTGTCGCAAGAGCTTCTTTTCCTGAAGCCATGTTGGGCATCATTCAAAATGTTGATCTGACAGAGGTGATTCATCACAGCACAGTGAACAATGTGCTCACATAGAATGGAGATTATTGAGATTGGTCTGTAATTTGCTGCTGATGATATGACTCCTTTCTTGTATACTGGTACCTTCAGTGCTTTTTCCATTCAGATGGCACGGTGACCTAATCTAAGGAAGGTCTGATACTCTCGCCATGTTCACATTTCACAATATAGGCCTTGTCATAAATAGTTCTATTGGATAAGCAAGTTTCATATTCTTAGTGAACTCTTCATTATCATCAATAGCAAGCTGCGCAGCAGTTGATTACAAGCATAGATTAAAGAAAGTTCACATATGAAACATGTCTATTCACACTGTAAAGCTAAGTTAGGGGATTGCGTCTTGATGGACTGATGCTGCGTGAATGTGTAGCGAACCGGCTCCGCACTCTGTCGCGCACTACTATTACTTGACTACAGTGCAAACACATCTTATACTTTTCCGCCAAATTGTGCACTCGACTGGCTCGATAGCTGCATTCTCTGTCAATTTACCATTCTGTTGCCAGAGTACGATCGCAAGTATATTCAAGCAACATGGGTCTTGAGCCAATGCAGACTACTGATTATGATTCAATATACATTGCTCGTATTATCCAGACAGTGGAAACATTTTGAGAGAACGAGGCTTTTTTCATTTCAGGTTCCTCTTATGGCTTGAGACATGCATGCATGCATGTCACATACGTGTATGTCATACTTGTATATGTCCTTGCCATATTCCTCATTCATGATAGCTCACTGTACTGGGGGATCAGTGTATTTACGTTTTTAACAGCTCACCACATCTCCATACACAGGAGCGTACTGTTGTTGATTTGTGATGAACTTACAGTTGATATTCAAAACAGTCCATCATGCACAGTACAGAGTACACACGCTCAAGTGGCTAAACCCACCCTCGTGTGCGTGCAAAAACATAGGCAAAATCGTGCGACATTTACGTTGTATGTAGTGACTCTGTACAAATTTGGAACAACACAGACACGACGTAGCAGTTTTAGTGCATCAGGTACTTTCTCTGTGTGCTGGCAACTCTCAGGCTACCGATTAAACATCAGTACGATCCGCACATGCTCTGTACTGTCAACTTATGCACAATATATGCAGAATCACAGATCTCCACATGCGTTGCAAAAATTAAGCAAATTGACAGCACTGATCAATGTGATTGGCTTGTCGTGTTCTACAGCAGAGCAAAAAAAGTGAAATGAAGTGAATGGCCTATATTTGCACGTGAAGGAGTGCCATCTGTCTTTAAATGTGATATGGGACTTACTCTACAATTGTGATATTTGCAGGGATCATCTTTCCTCCTTTACTGTAAACCTATTTTCTTCCCAGCATTTGATACCTGGGTCAAGATGAGCACATTTAGTAATACCATGTTCACATCTACCTTGTGGCAAGATTACTTGGTATTTATGGCATCATACCAGGCTGAAATTAAGAGGACACCGACTGGAGACAGCATGACATCAGCCGATGATCAGAAGGTGTCCATGCAGAGACCGGACAGTAGTTTAGGAGCCTGAAAGGCTCCAAATGCATGACGTAAGGATTTGCTTTGCGACTTGCTAACATTGTCATATATTTTATCATGTAACAACCAGCGGCCAAACAATGACCAATCGCGTAATGCAAGCAAATACTGATGTCATACCGATGTTTTGTCATTAAAGCTTTCGTCCGATTGCCAGACATTGGTCAGCGGGCATTTGTTATGTGACCAGCGCATTAGGGACAACTTTAAAACTCAACCAGCATTTGCCCAACTGGAACTGCTGGTCCCAGCCAGTGAATACACTGCATGATTCTGCTGAGCATTCACTAACAACCGGCATTTCTAACCTGATATTTAGCGGGTGTTCATTATCCGCATCATCAACACCCTTCATGTTTCTTCTACTCACAAGGAAAAGGCGATTGAAGTACCACTCGACCCTGTAAACTGGACGTCCAGAAACAAGGAATTGTGCAATGGCACTGGTGTTAGCCAAAGAAAGTGCATTGAAATTACTCTCTGTACTTCCAGTTTAATCGCAACCGACAACCGTTCGTTTCTGCTGCAGGGTGTGCGTAATACTCGCGCGGGGAAAACTACCGCACCCATTCCAGTTTCTGTTGGACATTCCAATTGGAAACACCTGAAGACAACTGGTAACACACGGCAACCGTTCATGAGTAGAAGCAGGAAGATTGTTCTGAACAATGGCAGGCATCCAGAGCTGCCAGTTTTGGGCTTTCAACTGCCGTTTGAGTTGGTGTTCCTTTATTTTTGTGCTCATTGAAATTGCATAGGTCACTCGATATGATTTGGGGCCCATGACTTTCAGTGCCCAATCATTAAGTGTAAACACTATGTGTATCTCTAACAGATTAAATCTCTGAATTAAGAGGCGTCACTCAAGCATGGTAAGAGGTACTTGTTTGCTTTATCACTAATTAAATGACCGTGTTTTCTTTTTTCACTAATGCTTCTCCTCTTACTTTTGGTTCAGAATGTAATAAGGATTCTTACTCACATACTCAATAATTTCTGATCATGGAATATAAGAGGCATGTTTTGCTCAAGTTTCATGATGCATTTGGCAAAGAAAACTTAGATCTCATATATTTGAGCTATTTGTTTGGAGTAGAATGTGATAATTCAAGCAATTTTAAGTATTTTTAAGCAAATTTGACAACATCTGTCTATAGCTGGAAATGGAATTCCTACCAGGAATTAGTGAGGTGATAATAATTTGCTCAATGAGGCTTGGTATTATGTACTAACAGTGTGCATATACTCAATGCAGAGTGCCGTACCATGTGCATTGTGAAATATTTACACAATTTACACTGTATGATTTCATTATGATTCATTGATACGTCTGGTTTGTACAGAGGGGAGCGTGGCCGAGCGGTTAGAGCACGGGATTCATAATAGAGAGGTTGTGGGTTCAAGCCCTATTGGCGGCACTGCCGGTCAGACCATGTCTCCTTTGTTTTCTTGGGCAAGAAACTTTACTCTAATTGCTCTGTGATACCTGGGTCAAGATGAGCACATTGAGTAATACCATGGTCACATCTACCTTGCGGAAAGATTACATTGTATTTATGGCATCATGCCAGGATGAAATTAAGAGGACACCGACTGGAGACAGCATGACATCGGCCGGTGATCAGAAGGTATCCATGCAGAGACTGGGCAGTACTCCAAATGCATGTCGCAAGGATTTGCTTTGCGACTTGTTAACATTGTCATACATTTGATCATGTAACAACAAGCGGCCAAACAATGACCAATCAGGTAATGCAAGCAAATGCTGACGTTATACCAATGTTTTGGCATTTAAGCTTCCGTCCGATTACCAGACATTGGTCAGCGGGCATTTGTTATGTGACCAGCGCATTAGGGACAACTTTAAAACTCAACCAACATTTGCCCAACTGGAACTGCTGGTCCCAGCCAGTGAATACACTGCATGATTCTGCCGAGCATTCACTAACAACCGGCATTTCTTACCCGCTATTTAGCGGGTGTTCGTTATCCGCATCATCAACACCCTTCATGTTTCTTCTACTCGCAAGGAAAAGGCGTTTGAAGTACCACTCGACCCTGTAAACCAGATGTACAGAAACCTGCTAGGTCTTTTTTTAGGATTTTTTAAAATTTATTTTGAGGTAAACAACAGCGCAATGGCACTGGTGTTACCCAAAGAAAGTGCATTGAAATTACTCTCCGTACTTCCAGTTCAATCGCAACCGTTCCTGTTTCTGCTACAGATTTGATCCGAAGACACAGGGCAAGAACCGCTACAACAGACGGTTGTTACCGATCGTTGGGTTGCTGATTGACAATCGGAAAATTCAACACCCATTCCAGTTTCTGTTGGACACTCCAATCAGAAACACCTGAAGACAACTGGTAACACATGGCAATGACCGTTCGTTAGTAGAAGCAGGAAGATTGTTCTGACTCTGGCAACCATCCAGAACTGCCAGTTTTGCGCTTTCAACTGCCGTTTGAGTTGGTGTTCCTTTATTTTTGTGCTCATTGAAATTGCATAGGTCACTCGATATGATTTGGGACCCATGACTTTCAGTGCCCAATCATTAAGTGTAAACACTATGTGTATCTCTAACAGATTAAATCTCTGAATTAAGAGGCGTCACTCAAGCATGGTAAGAGGTACTTGTTTGCTTTATCACTAATTAAATTACCCTGTTTTCTTTTTTCATTAACGCTTCTCCTCTTACTTCTGGTTCAGAATGTAATAAGGATTCTTACTCACATACTCAATAATTTTTGATCATGGAGTGAAATTTAGTGAAATAAGAGGGGTTCCCCTAAAAGGCAGACCTGCGGGTCTGCCGGTCTGCGGGTCTGCCTTTTAGGGGAACCGAAATAAGAGGCATGTTTTGCTCAAGTTTCATGATGCATTTGGCAAAGAAAACTTAGATCTCATATATTTCAGCCATTTTTTTTGAAGTAGAATGTGATAATTCAAGCAATTTTAAGTATTTTTAAGCAAAAATTGACATCATCTGTCTAGAGGAGAGCGTGGCCAAACGGTTAGATCACGGGACTTGTAATATAGAGGTTGTGGGTTCGAGCCCCAGAGGCGGCACTGCCGGTCAGACCATGTCTCCTTGTTTCCTTGGGCAAGAAACTTTACTCTAATTGCTCCATGGTTCGTAAGTCACATTAGGCCATTGGTCCCCTGTGCAAATGCTCCTTAATGGGCCGTATTCTATATAAAAGTTTCATTTAAAGTGAAAAGAAACTTTAAGTTAACTTTAATATCTTATATAGAGGGGAGCGCTGCCAAGCGGTTAGCACACAGGACTCATAATACATGGGTTTGTGGTTGGACCCCTGATCCGATCATGTCTCCTTGTTTGCTTGGGCAAGAAACTTTACTCTATGGTTCAGTAGTCACGTAAAGCCGGTGGTCCCCTGTGTGAATAATCTTTTTTGGGGCGCTGCATACAGTATATGTTTTGAAATTTAATTCTAGACAAAGTCAATGGATGTCATAATTGCCTTTTGCATTTTGCTTTACTACAGTATTATCTTTAAAAAAACAAACTATACTAATGCCATATACTATATCATGTCATTAAACTCTATTTTTTGTCTTTGTTCCAGAAGCCAGTCCTCTGGTCAGGCCTCTACTATACCAGGCTTACCACAGCAATGTATGGAATGCAAGGCTTCTTTTACTGGGGATCCAATCTTACATAAATGTGCCCCACAACAGGTAAAGATACCAAATATCCTTATTACAAGTCATAATTTTTTGTGTGCAATTGAAATTCTGTTATGTTGTAACTAAGACACAAAAGATTTGGATTCGTTTGGTTATTTCATCAGTAAAATAAAGTGTATGTGAGGGATGGGACAGTTGGATAGGATACATAGGAGTAAAGAAAAATACAATAGCAATTCAAACCCATTGGGACAAAATCCTCGCAAAAAACAAAGGCCAAGAATCTAAACCGACAAGTTTTATTTGTAGAATATACTCTTGTCACATGCAGCAATTATGGCAAATTAAACAGATGCATGTGTAGGGTATCCTTGTCATCCATGATAACATTAACACAGTTTTGTATACCGCTACCTGGCGGATGCGCTGTTGTGACAGCTTACGCATCGAAGTAAACACCTG
>JXSR01S042605.1:11931-33967 GCA_000969725.1 Ophiothrix spiculata | reverse complement strand
ATAGAATTATTCGCCCCCCGGAACCACATCAACACGGCGATTTTCACAACCATACGATAAATGATGAAAGAGTAGATACCATTTCTAAACGTGACGCACCAACCCCATATGTATACACCTTTGCCTTGCTAAGGCAAAGGTCTAAAAATGACTCGTACGTTGTGGCGAAACTTGAGAATTAAGAATAACATTTACTGTTTTACCTATCATTTATCATCTCATAATGGATGGGCATAAACTTTTTTCCCCATTATGCTGAAAATCATGAGTACGCCCATTCATTAAGACACAATAGATGACATAATAATGACAATAAATGTCTCATGCTATGACATAACTTAATAGGGCCAGTTTATCCATTGTATTTCTTTATAATTCAAGAAAAGTTGTTTTCTATTTTAGCCGCTGATTGTCAGGAACTGCTGGTTCTCGGCTGTAGCTATTGCTCAATACCAGTCAGAACACAACGGCTGGTTTACTTTTAAAGTGATCCGCTTAGTTGATGGTGTGTTTTTAGATATCAGTCAACTTTTAAGGGACATAATAAATATAGAGACGAGCGATCGCTCGGGCCGCCCGAGCCATGAAGCCAAGTAGTTGATAGTCTTACCTTTGCATTTTGCTTATCTGTGGCAACAAATCAAGTAATATAATGGTGAATAATATCAATAGGCACCAAACTATCTAATTTATAATGGTTGCTCGACTCAGGTATTGACTTGGCTCGGGTCTAAATTAATATGTCCCTAATTAAGTTGACATTTATTAGATTCATTCTTTGAGACTTTGAGATCCACTTTTAAGTTGGATCCACAATTTCCTTATTAGATGAGTAGTGAGACCTTCAAAACATGCTTAGCCCGGACAAAATGTTCCCGTCCAATGTTTTGGCACCAATGGAAAGCTGAAAGAGTGTTTTATCTTGTATTCAAAATCCCCATTAATCCACATTGGGGAAAAAAAGATACAGCCATTCCAAAAATCATATTTTTCGACTAAAATCAGAAAAATATTAATCTTCGCATTTTCATCGAAATGCGCGTTAGCCAAGACAAGTGCGTTTGTTATGTGCGTAGGCCTACCATAACGCGAATATTTTTGCGCAGTTGTTATGCACTGTGCGTCTACACGTACTGGGCACGCAATAACATAGCGGCTTGGCTCTTCGCGCCATATCTGAAAAACCCCGAGAGAGGTGCCAGTTTTCCGATCATCATTTTGGTGTCAAAATCATCGCTTTACAATGAAATTTTGAATCATGCTTGCGATTAAACTAAAAAAGAAAACCACTATTGACCAATCTGTACTTGCTAAAACGTTTATCATGACCATGAGGACACTGCAGGATGATTTAGCAAAAACTTTCAATAATTTTATGATTGGGAAAATGATATTTCAGACCTGAATAACATGATACACAAAATAAATCATTGACGTTTTGTAACCACTTTTTATCTCTCTCTTTATGCATTATCATCTATCAATGCGAAGACATGTTTTTGCTACTTACCCAGATCAACTTTGAAGGAAACAACCCGATAGATTAATTTAATTCATCTAAAAGTAAATTTTCCCAGTAAATTTTGTATTACTGTGTATGTAACATTTTGCATTTCTATGAATGGAATTAACCAGTAAAAAATCGCATCTGATCTAAATCTGAGACTATTATTGTCTCAGCTAAAATTTATCAGTTGATATTGGAGATACTATTGGGTCATAAGTTATAGGCCTAATTAATTTCAGTTTTGAAAGCATATTCTGTCAGGCGAACTAACAATAAGTCAAACATGCGTTTTGCCATTTCCAGGAGAGACCATTATTTTTTTGATTATTTTTCTTCATTTGTCTGTAAGCTTCTTTTAAAATCATCTTTATTTTGATTTGAGGCCTGCGTAAATTGTGTTTTAAAATACATGGGAAAATGTAAAACGAAGTTTTGTACAGATATCAAGATATTTTACAGCTCATGCACACTGGTAACTGATTTACTAAACATAGGACCTAGATAAAATGCGAGAAGCATTTTATACCTCAACGGCGATTATATTTTCCCCCTATGTTATTGAGTCTCAACCAAAGAAATGGCGATGTTCAACGTGACGGTGCAATATCAGAACTTCAGACTCATAGGCCCAATGGTCTAGATTTTTACATTAGATTCTAGTCACAAAAATTATTTTAACGCAAAGACTACTCGAATAATATATTTCATATTGAACATGATAAGCTATTATGATATTAAGCTAATATGCCCAATGATTTCTTAGGACTTTTGGAAAATATGGATCTACTTTGAACATGTTGAAAGCTCTAGCTAAAAGTTTTGAAAGATCTATACACTCTAAAAAAAGTTGTGTTAAAAGGGAACATGGTTGACAGGTTGGGTTAAATTTTGCACAATGTTGGGTAAAATTTAACACAATGTTGGATAACACGTGCACCATTACCCAAGATTGTGTACAAAATAAACCAATATTGTGCAAAATTTAACCCAACCTGTTAACCGTGTTCCCTTTTTAACACAACTTTTTTTTAGAGTGTAAGTGTTTCAATTTTCAAGCTAAAACTTTATTTGAAACTATGGACCTGTTTTGGAAAATTATATTGAAAGCTAATAGGCTCAGCAATATGAAGTCTGAAATGATGATAACGGGATTTAATGGTATGGTATAAGCCGCGAACCGTACTAATACCATGCATAAACATCAAAACGTCTTTAACAACACGTTGTTTTTTAAGCAACTCTTCAACTGTTAAAATACTACAGGTAAATTTGAACTTTTATGTGTAGGCCTACACATCTCTTACAAATCAATAGATTCTCTTCCGAGGGATGCCAGATTTTCTCCTCAATTTTACAAGGTTCCTTTTCAAAAATAGTAAAGGTCAAATTATGGTAAAATAAAAGATTAATAATTGTCCGAAATATAACAAATATTTCTGAAATTCTGACAAATATTAATCTTTTATTTAACCATGTAGACCCTTCTTCAGTTTTTAATTTTCCAGGAATAGGAATATTTTGTAAATAATTGTTGTTAGTGTCCCATGAAGGAATTCCACTTATTTTCAAGAGATTTGTTTTAGTAAAGAGCAGAGAGTGTATATCAAAAATATTTAACGTGTTCTTTACGGACCGTTCATTATTTCTTCCAAGGTGTTGGGGGGGTGAAAAGAGGGGGTCCACATGTTTTTAGTCAAGCAAAAAAGGGGCCATGTTTTTTATTGTTTAAAAGGGCCATGCATGTGGTTTGGCATAACAAAACTTGTAAAATATATACAAAGTGGACAATTTATGCCAATTTATAAATCTGTTAAATTTGATTAGTTAGAAAAATAATACTGTTGTCAAACATGGAGGGGGAGAGGTCATATATTTTTTGCAAATCACAAAGGGGGGGGGGGCATGTACTTTTTTTTTTTAAGAAAGAGGGGCATATCTGAGGCAGTTTTCCATTTGCTCCCCTCCTGGGTATTAATAATGAACGGTCCCTAATCAAAGAAATTAAAAACAAATAATTTCTTAGGTTTTAATAGGTATGTATGTCATGTTCTGTTCATCAATCTATTAAATCATGATTTGCCTACAATATAGACCCTCCTTTACATAAAATACAAGTTAATTGATCATGTTAATAGCCTGTTTATATTAAATAGTTTAAGAATTTAAGCCAGGCATATCATGTTATTACGATCATCAACACAAAACGTGTCCAAAAATTTGATGTTCAATTATATAAATGGCGCAAAAATATTTAACATCAAGAGAGTGAAGTGCGTGCAAAATTACGCAACCCCTTTCATCGGTTACTACGCGTGCTTTTATAACAGCGAAAACAATAGTTTGCAGGCGCATTATTCTGTAGTATTTTGACTCAAAGTTACTACGCCAAAAGAGAATGAGTTCAATTTTCAAATGGCCATAAAAAAGTTTCCCCAAAGGGGATTTTGAATGGGTGAAAGAATAATTTTTTCTGCTTCTAATGATACCAAAACATTGGACGGGAACATTTTGTCCGGGTCCCAAGGCCTCACTACTCGACTATATGTGCATAAGTGTAGCCAAATATGCAGGAAACCTAGAAAGAATTTATATAAATGTACTTTTATTGATTTATAGCTTAACCTCAAGACTGCTGCAATGCTCTTGTCTTATTTTCTTAATGATATGATTCCTCTGTATTTTTTCAATGTGCTAATAACTATTTGATAGCCTGTCCTATTCACAGTGAGCATGATCAGGTGGTTTTTGGTCAACTCTCTGAATCTTTAAGTGTGTTTCTGCAGCTTTTGTGCTCCATCAATTCATAGGTGATGTGTCAACCAACCTGTTTCATGAAAAGGCACAGATAGTTACTTAAAACAAGAGAAGAGATCAACGTCGGCCCATTAGCTTTTTCGGGATTTCTAATCTCTTATACAGAAACTCAAATATCGCCAATCTCTTATACAGAAACTCAAATATCGCTAATTTGTTCCACTGAAATACATTGCATTTTTGTCAAAATTGGCCAACTTTAGAAGCTCACTATGGTTGTAATCGGAGTACACTTTAAGGTTTTTGACACATACCCATAAGGAGATGAATGTTCATAACATTATTTATCACATTTTCCTCATTGTACTCCGGATCCTAATAAACACACAGGGATCATCCGAAGAAACCTATTTTTTGCTATCGGGGTATGGCTGCCGCGCGAAGTGTACCGTATAATATTACCGTAAATTAGCAAATTTATCAGTAGCTCATGTCTGATTTTAATTTAAAAAAAAAGAATGAAAAAAATGGAGAATGAATTGTATCATAGAGAGTGACAAGTCAAAGAAAATGATTGGATCTAATTGAAATAAAAAGAAAAGAAAAGAAGACAAAATATGTAAATATGTGGACTAAGGCAGGAATCGAACTCGTGATTATTGGGAGATAAGTGATATTTCTACCACTACACTACGCAATTGGCTGATAAATTAAATGTGAATCTAAATACTTTAAGACACGTGTATTACGCTAGCACGGCTGTTGGATGCGCTCATTTATTAAGGTTTTGGCCAAAAAACTACTCTTACAAGAAATTAATGTCCTGAAAGTCTTAATTATTTCTAGAATTAGGTGTGTGAACAGTCAAATTTGATTTTCATAATTTAATTTTTCGTATTTTCTTTAAAAAATGTCATTTTTGAGCAAAATGTACACATTTTCGGCCCATATTTTTCAATATCATTATAGGTGGCGGTGTTCATTTTTTGAAATTAATTATATGCATAATGCATAAATTAAGTATTTAGTATTTGCATTTAGTATGAATAAAATTTATTTTTGGTCTCCTCCACCGTATCCATGTATCAAATGTCAAAATTAGTACTGTTCATAGATTCTACCAATCCGAAACTTAATTTATATCAATAGCGCCACCGATAATGTGCATTTGGTTAAAAATGAGCACTATTTCTATAGGATCAAACAGCCGTGCAAGGCAAAATATACACACAATTATAAGGATTGGAAATCAAAATTGGGGAAATTCTGTTAATTTCTGTTATATTTAAGTAAATGATATTATTTTACAAAATATATGGGCTATTTAGGAAGAGTTTGAAGAAAAAATTAGAGCAAAATGGGTTTGCCAATAGGGTGCAGAGGTTCATGGGCCGACGTTGATCTCTTCTCCTACTTGAAACAATGTTAACTCATAAAAAGGTGGTTGGAAGGAGATCATCAGCATCAACCGACATGTTTATGCTGAACCTTAACTCGTATTTTTGTCACCATCAACCAGATCACTCATCAACCGACCCGTAGTAAAAATACTTTAAAAATTAATGTTCTGTTATAAATGCATGTGACAAGGGCACTATTTCATGAAAGTTAGGATCAATCTAAGTCTTAATTGTATGATTCGTCCTATCTTTTGTTATATGAAAAAAGTCCTAAATTCCTTTTATGTAATTGAAGATAATATAAATAATACCACTAATATAAACTAAAAATTAAAAACTCAGAAAAGAAAACCTAGAAAGGTGTTTAGCTAAACCATGGTTTAGCTAAACTTCAACTGCATCATTGCAGCTTTAAAGTGGAACAGTTTACTGAGCTGTGCTGTTGAGGAGAATTAAAACAATGGTTTACTCCTTTCTGGAATACAGGCCTTCAGAGTTCAGATGAGCAATTCACCCTACATTTCATGACTTACCTTTTCTGATATAGGGCCCAGGTCTAAATTTCTGTAATTTCTATATGAGTGATGCAACTGTCTATTAAGTTTGTGATCTAAAACTGATGAGGCATAGACTTTTTTCTGACTGATTTTTGAACTACAACCTCACATTTTTTTCAACTGTAAAACAAAATGATGTTTGATATCTTTACTACTCTTTTAATGTTTCTAAACACATGCTGTGTCTATCATCTCTCTCGAATATGTCAATGTCTGCTGTGTTCTATACTACACTTACTCGACGTAACTTCTGAGTTGCTTGAACTGATCTTTGGTTCATGTCATTTATCAGAATAGCTGCTTGGCACAATTGGTATTTCAAGGTGGTTATCTGTTAAAACAAATCAAAGGATTTTGGTGTGATTTTAATGCACAACAACTTTAATCTAATAATATGTACCTCTAATTAACAAAATCTAAACTAGGTTAATAAACATGTAGATTGGCCCAGAGATTTGATTCTTGTATATAGTTCCTGCTATAAATTTACTTAATTAGGACAGCTAAGGTGTTAAATAGGAACAAGATACTAATAGTATATCATCAGAATTAAATTAAGGTCACATGCAGTTAACCCCGGCAGTTTGTTTGAAAACAGAATTTCACTTTTGTCCATCATTTGATACCCTAACATGTAATCTTTAATTAAATTATAATAATATATAACAAAAATGTCAAAACGTCAGTTACAGGTATTAGCCATGATTTCATTTAGCAATGAAAACTTTGGAAGACTCATTTGAATCAAAGATATATACAGGCGTAAGAATGTAGATTTTTTGCAACGTTTATTATAAGCTTTCGCACATTTGTGCTTCTTCAGAGATCTACAAAATATAACAAAATAACATCATAAGGAAAACATAATATAAAGTTCATCTCAGAGTAAACATATGAACAAGAAATTATAAGTAGGACCTATAGCCGCACAATAAGCACTGTTATAATACATTATTAAAATAACATAAATTACTTTTAATACAAGATGGTAAAACAATGTTGAACTACATTGCAATGGAGAAACAAATTGTATGACTCGAATGATGTTTTTATCGAGTGATCATTACACAAAAACAAACCAAGAAGTTTACGCGATCGAGGTAATTAAGTTGTGCATGGTTGAAGATACAACAATGAAGAGTCATAAAGACAATTAAACAAGAAATGACTTTAAAATGTAATAGGAAGGAAATGATGAATATAAAACAAATATTGACTGCTTTTTTCTGGCTATTGTTTAAATTATTTCCCCTCGGTGATCTCAAAACCATGAATATGCCCTCAGCTTTGCTTCAGGCATATTCATGGATTTGAGATCACCGACGGAAAAAATTTAAACCCTGCCCTCAAAGCAGTCAATATTTGTATAATATTAAATAGTAAGAACTTATTAAATAGTGTCAAAATAAACACACAATTCCTATTGTTTGTTCATAAAAGTTGATTTTCAACCAAATTTCCTTTCTTAGGGATTTTCCAATAGTGATTCTATTTTTCCTAGGTTTTTGTTTCCAAACACCTGGTGGTTAATTATTTAAAACTGAATATTATTCTTTTGGAAGGTTAGTGAAAAATTCCATGTAGCTGTTGGCGGGAAAATAAGGACCTAGATACGCGTCTTATACTTTGCACCGAGATTGTGTACCTTGATGCGCGTGCCTTTTTTCACAGCAACATATGTTGCGTGTGCGGGTGAATGTGCTGAGCATTATTTTTGAAATTCGGCAATATTATTGTCAAAATTGTAAACAAACACCTAATAATTCAACATTAATAATTCAGTATTTTCAAAAGGCCTAAAAATCGGATCTGAAAATTTAGAAAGGTACCATTAATACAATAACTTTTCATGTTCTATACCAATGTTTTATATATCAATTTGTTTTCTTTTTTAGCTAAATTTGGCAATTTTCATATAAAACATGCAATTCTCCTACTTGATATCTGATATAAGAAAAACCCTGCTACAAAGAAGAATTTTTCCTATACCGTTATACTAATTTCTTTTGTTTTTTATTATATTTAAAACCCTGATATAACAAATGTTTGGATATAAAGATGTAATTTCTCTGTCCCCACCAACTTTGTTACAACCAGTTTGCACTGTAACTATAGTATGACCCTAAACTTGCATTTTTGAAAATTTTGTTTTTTAGATTTGCCAAAATATGTAAAATCAGCCATTTTTTGCCAAAATTGAACATTTTGGGTAATTACATTTTCGAAATTTCTATGTAAGAAAATGTCAGTTTTTCTCCCAATTTTTTCGGATTTGGGGGTTATTTTAGGAAACAAAACAAATTTGCCCGACAGACCCTACTATCTTAGATAGGTCAGCCCCCTGTAAAATAAGACAATTTTTTTTCTGCTGCCTATCAGTAATTTTTCTGATGGTTTGTCAGTATTTTAAGAACCAAACATTTATTTGAAAAAAAAAACAAGATGGTTCGCGAAAAAGTAGTCTAGCCTGTGTTATCAACCGCCCACTTAATTGACCGCCTACTATCACCTACTTTGTTGATCGCCGACTTGATCATCCCTCATAATGGAACAATTTGACACCTTAGATGACCTTGCCCTTGGGTCAAGCACTTTCTATGGTCTAAGTTTAATCCATGTGGGGTCAGGGGTTCAAGAGGTATGACTTTGACCTCAAAATGACCTTGGATGACCTCAGGTCAACTTTTTGAACATTTTTGAAATTTGACCTCAAATGACCTTTTGACCTTCACCACACCCAAAAAAAAAACCCAGCACGTCGGGTGTGTTAATCTCAACCCCTTCATATCACCCAGTTTCATTACCGTAGCCCTTACGGTTTAGGGGATACGCATAAATCATGCAAATTAGGTACTTGTTCAGAATTTCTTGATTGACCATGACTGCTTATGACCATTACATGACCTTGGATGACCTTGGGATAATTTTTTTGACCTTGAATGTATCTCAAGGCAAGTTTTTGACCATTTTGGAAATTTGACCTCAGATAACCTTTTGACCTGACCTTGCCCTTGGGTCAAGTTCTTTCTATGGTCTAAGTTTAATTTATGTGAGGTCAGGGGTTCATGAGTTATGACCTTGACCTAAAAATGACCTTGGATGACCTCAGGTCAACTTTTTGAAAAAAAAATTGAAATTTGACCTCAAATGACCTTTTGACCTTGAATGACCTTCACAGCACCCCCCGAAAAGGCATGTCGCGTGTGCTAATCCTGAACCCCTTCATGTCACCAAGTTTCATTACCATAGCCCTTATGGTTTAGGAGATATACTTAAAATAACAAATTGTGCATAAATTATGCAAATTAGGTACTTTATATGCATTGTTTGCGTTCAAATTGTACCCAGCACCAGTTCAGCTCCATCCCTACCGACTCACCAAATATCATCAACATAGGGCATACAGTTTCAGAGATTTGCTCCAGGCAAGAAATGTGGACGGTGAACGGCGGACAGTTTTAAGGAATGGTATGTCTCTTCCTGAAAAATTTTCAGGCGAATCAAAAATTGTGTTCCTAAAACAAACGGCCGGTCTAGATTACAGAAATCAATATGAAACAAAGCTTTTAGTTTTCTTGTTTGAAAAATCTGCATCCATAACTGAACAGAATAAAAATTTACTCAAAATGCATGCTTATTTGTTGAGACAAACTGAAAGCTAAATCATTTTCGTCATTAAATTTTCTTTCAGAGAACGTACACTTATTATATACTTTTGTCAAATATTAAAGCTTTTAGTGCCCATAAGCCTAATGGACAAAAAAAAACCCTAGGTCACTGTAATTGCTTATAGCAAGTCAAAATTGCTTTGATTGTTTATAGTTATCTATACAACTAACCTGCACGAAAAAGGAAAAGAATGCTTGGAATGTGTTAACCACATGCAGAAAATGGAAGATACGAAGAAATTCTTGCATCTAAAATTGACATAAAAAGAAGTGAAAAACAGGGTTAACATTAAAACATCAGATTAATTGGTGAAGACTACTTAGCTAGTCCCAGCTATGCTCATTATGTATTGGCGATGTACTCACGATGCATCGCTAATCAGGAATGCATCACAACTTGTGACGCACATGCATTTAATTGAAAGCTTCATTGATGTATAACAAATTAGAAAAAAAGTGATGATGCTCTCATGACATCTTTGCCATGTTGTGGCGATGTCTTGATGATATCTTGGTTCCCCCAGCCATCGCAATGACATTTGCCTGACATCGTGAGAACTTCAGCAATGGACACATGATACATTTTGAAGAGATATTAATGAAATTTCTCATGATGTACTTAAGATTAAATAATTGCAAAGATGTTCGTCCATGCCGCTGTTGCGGCGGTGCAAAGTTTTTGTTACCAATTAAGAACTCCAATCCAAGCCCATGCATAAAACTTGTTGTTTCTTGTATTATATCTTTTCAATTCAATTTATTTTTAATCAGATTATACAAATGCGGCAAATACATTTTTTAGGAAAATCACAGAAAACTATTGATAATTCATACACTCTGCGTTAAGTACGCATTGAAATTGTAAATCTAATTGGACAGTTGGTAACTTATACGCATTCATTAATCTCGTCTAGTTGCACGCTGCGTATCGCGTAGTGCATTGTACAATTCTATGTACGCGTACGCGTAACATGCTCGCGCTTTCATGGCAAGTTTCATTTTAAAGGAAAGGTAAATGTAAATTACAATGATTAACATGGGACGATGGATGGTTGTACACTCTTAAAAATGCCTAGTCAAATTTGACTAGATGCCGGGTGCAATAAGAGCTCACAAGCTATCTAGTCATTTTTGACTAGATTATCTAGTCATAATGACTAGATATCTGGTCAAGTTGACTAGATATCTAGTCATAATGACTAGATATTTGGTCAAGTGGACTAGATAATCTATTCAAAAATGACTTAGAATCTAGTGAGCTCTTATTGCACCCGGCATCTAGTCAAATTTGACTAGGCATTTTTAAGAGTGTATATTCTATGTTTTATTGAAATAACAAACACATTTTAAAATAATTATGCCGTTTAATTTCTTTGCAATTTTATTCTAATCATTGTCGTGTATGAATTAGATTAATAACTGCTCTTTACTTGACGCTCGTGAAATTGTACAAAAATAATGCACTTTGTGCTGAAGTCGAAGTTGTCCAACTCACTCGGCTGCGCCTCGTGAGTGCGGACAACTCCAACTTCAACACGCGGTGCATTATTGTTGTACAATTTCACTCGCGTCAAGTAATACGCAGTTATTAATCTCTAACTAGTGGCCTGGTTCCACTATGGTCCCTATGCTATTGCTTTCTCGATGTATCGGGAGTGCATCGCCGATGCTTCATAAGGGCATCAGGAGGACATCGCAAGAAATGTGGATTTGTAGTGAAACTAAAAACAATATTTCAAGCACTTTTGGGTGATTCTTTGCAACGTTTACCCCTACACCCCCCCCCCCCCCCAAAAAAAAAAAAATGCCAAAATAATTTATTTTCTTGGAATTTTGGATTTTAATGGTGTTTTGGGAGTGATTGGCTAAAAAGGGTAATTGGATGAGGAGCATTTGTAGTGAGCTAACTGTAATGTTTACAATTCATGTACATCTGAAATGCTTCAGGAGAAGATTGTGAAAGGTTAACCAAAGATCCATGCATAAAGCAAAAGCCTGGATATTCCAAATAAGAACTATACTTAAAACACCAGAGGCCACTCAACTTGGTAACAAATGGTGCACAATTTGTAGCGCTTATAAAAATCTGGAAATTCCAGTGCCATGCCTGATTAAAAAGGTTGTAATGTTTGTCTACTAAGAAATCTTCACATTCATGGAATGTTCCATAATCAAAAAATTAAAGCAAAAGTGATGACATGTGATTTCTTTATAGAAAAAGAGGAATAAATGTGGATAGAAAATGAATTCTAAATTTCCACATGAATTCCAATATGTATACTGGAATGAGCGTCAAAAAACAAACTGTTTTAAAGTTTGATTTGTCAAAATTCAAATTCACAAAAAATTTGGAGTTATTAAATAATTGTCTTACTTGGTTTTTTAAAATAAATGACAGGAAACTGAAATTTTATATGGTATAAGTTAACCTGCATCTTTAATTACCATGATGATTACTAGAAAAGTTGTCCTATATTTCAACAATGACACTTACCTCCTTGTACTGATTCACAATGATCGTAAGGTTTCTGGATACGTTTTCAAGAATTTGTTTATCTTGTTCATGAATGCGTATGAGATGTGGTATTTTCACATTGGCTTCATCTAATTCTTGAGTTGCTACATCTAACCTCCGAGTTGCTTGAAGTAAGCGCTGGCTCAACTGATTTATCGCTATTTCACCTTTGTTTGCTATCTGTTTAAACAAATCAAAGGTATTCAGGTTTTTTTGTGGAATTATATGGAGATGATACTTTCACAATGTAAACCTGCCTGAGCTTGGTGTATGGCATATTACTATCAATACACTGAAATATTTGTGAGAGAAGTTTGAAGTTTTTGCATTTTTTTATCAGTTAGTGCAGTTCATCATAAATCAACAACAATTTATCCATATATATACATATTTTTAATGCGCAAGGGTGGCCACCCGAGTGTGGTAAAAATACCTGACGCATTAGATACAGAGTTGCTGATTTTGATGAACAACTTTGTAGCTATAGCCTACGTGTTTGAATACCTTTCTACAACAAGAACATTTCTAAAATCGTATTTAAATGTTTTCAGTTTAACAGATATATTTAGAAGAATCTGAAGCAAAATGCTACTTTATAAATTGTTGGTGCTTTGCCATTTTCAAATGTTCCCAAGGACCAGGCTTTGCACATACTCAATTCCTGACATATGATGAGCAGTGCGCTGTCTTATGCGTCCTGTGTTAACGCATTTACATGAACACTATGCTTTGCGAAACACACTAATTTGAATATATGTGGGTTTAATACAAATTAATCAACAATGGTATGCGCCTGTATAAAGAGAAGAGATCAATGGGCTAGTCCAATGTGTTGAAGTTTAATGAGTAAAGTTAGCATCTTTAGTTCCAATATCAATAAGAAGTAAATTTTCAGAGTACCATGAAACTTCTTTAATGGAACATCAAGTAACAAAACTTCCTCACTGACAAGAGCTCATCAATAGCAATAATTAACCACTGTTTTTGTTCAGACTCGATGACACTATCAGCGTTTTTCTATTGAACTTACAGTATCATTCCGGTTAACGGGGCTTCCGGATAATAGCGGGGGACACGTTTTTCTATTGCAATGCAATACCGGTGAAATACCCGACACTAAATGGAATCAGGAGAATATTATAACTGACTATACAATATTGATATAACGAGAAATAAATTTTAGGCATTTAAAAAAACATTTTCAGTAGACAAAACAGAAACGATTCTATTGGATAATAACCAATAAATATATGAACAGACAGTGGATAACTAATAATACTATGTCGGTATGTAAAAAGGTGTGTAATTCTATTATGAATTCTGTAGGCCTACATATATCATTTATATATGACGCAACATTCTACATCCTCTTATTATTGTATAGACCTAGTAATTAATAATAATATTAATTTTAGTTAAAGTAAAAATAAACATGTCAATGGACAGAAGGCGTATACTACACGTTGCTACGGTCACTTGCAATAGCACTTCACTAAATATAACCATGACAACTGCTGGTCATCCCATATCTTAACTGGCTTGCGCACTGAGGCGGAACGGTGCAGTTTTCTATTGCAGGCTCACCGGTATTTCACCGCTAAAAATCCTACTTTTTGGAGGATTTTTAGCGGTGAAATCTTCACCGCCATTCTCGGGCAAATGCCAGGGAAGGTCATTTTCTATTGCTGTTTTTTAATCCCCTTTCCGGTATTTACCCGGTTAATGCCTTCAATAGAAAAATGCTGTATGACTAATCTTCAAGAATCTGTGACTAAATCTAAAAATTGGAAAATTCTTTGAGAAGATAAATAAAAGTGTGCTGTTTGTTATGTTATAGAACAAGGTTTCCAGCATTTTAAGAAAACATAATTCCCTGACTTTACCCTGTTGACATTTAAAAAATTCCATTATAATTTTTTTTAAACAACAAAATGCAAGAAATGGTTCTTTTCAAACCCTACGACCACACATGTGAATGTAGAAGAACAGAAACCTGACACATTGGGGAAATTGAGTCTGACTGAATTCTTTTGATCTTTCCTAACGTTTCCCTGACATGATTTGAGACATTTTTTATCAAACTCCCCGACTTCCCCTGACTGTAAAAAAGTAAAATAATTATCCCTGATGGGATGGGAACCCTGTAGAATATTTTAAATACTTGAAAATGCTAAATTAAAATAATAAGATTGACAACAGATATTTAAAAGTTTAATCTTATTATAAAGGATGTATAATATATTAAGCATGGTCTACAGATGGCAAATTTTTATCCCAATAAATAGCTTTAAAATTGTGTTGTCTATTGTCTTTAGGAAACACAGGGTCTTAAATCCAATAAGACAAGCATTAAACCTGTGTTAATGTAATAAAATGTTTGTTTGCTCGTCTCATCAAAGTTGGCACTATTAATTGCTTCTAATGGGCAGTTCTGCCAATGACGACAGATACAGATACAGTTATTTATGGGATGTAGATGAAAATCATGTGTTCAGTTGTGCGCAGTTTGGATAACTATGAGAAAAATAGGAAATGCTAGTTCACCATCCTTTTTCAGCATTGTGATATACTTTATACAAATGTGTCATGCATGCAGGGCCTTAAATTGTTAGCAGTTCTTGTCTTAAAATAATGATCACAGTATGGCACTATACCTGGGCTTATTGTATTACCATTGAACAGTATTGAACAATACTAACCTTCTCTTTTTCTACCTCTTGATCTGCTATTCTTTGTTGTAGGTTACTTATCAATTGTCCTTGTTTCTAAAATCAAACAAAGGAATCCAAAGAAAAACAATGAGAAAAGTTTTATGAGTTCACATGACTTTTATCATCACTTAAATCTTGGTCATATATGATCTTTGACCTTGGTATATGACAAGTTGAGGATCCACCATTAGGCTAAACCTATCAGGTTTGGTTCCATTGACATTTCAGGGACACTATTGTCGGTTAAAAGATACAATAGTTTGGGGAGTTCACTGTATAGGATCAATATACCCCCAATTGATATTTACATTTTCAATATAGCCTAGGCTTTTTATATGCAAATTGGGGTTATTGGTCTGTTGGGAACTTACGCATGCTTGTTAGCTGCAGTTATACTGTACGTAAAGACACTATAACTATACTTTGATCAATACCAAACAGGCGGGCCTCTTTATACCATGAATTGATACACCAAGCGCATGCGTAGCTAAAAAAAGCACACTTATGGCACAACTGCAGGAGACGGAGCAGTGTCCGTTGTACGAGTACGAGTGATATACGCATCAGTATCTACGGCGCGCGTGAAAGTGGGATTATATTTATTTGCGGATGGAGAAAAGCCTATTTAGTGTTGATCAAAGTATAGAATCTGGGATATCTCCAAATTGTGGGACAATGAAACATGTCATTGACTGAAGCCAAGATCTAATGCACCCCGCAACTACTCTAACACACCCACATACATCCCCCTTAACTGGTATTTCCATTATACTCTGTCCGTCCGGCAGATAAAACAGTTTTTGATTAATAGCACTATATGTGGTGATATCAATTTCACATTTTTATTGGGTTTGAACAATGATGATTAGTGAAGATCACCACTATATAATGTAACAGTATACGGGGCATATGTGGGCTGCTCTGGCAAAATTAGAGGAAAGTTGCAAATCTACATTTTGAATAAATGGCATCTAAAGTAAAAATAGGGTGAAAAAGTTAAATTTCGTTTTTTGACATAAAACTCATTCACGCATTAGTGTTTATCTACATCTTAAGTTTTGAAGGCCAATTTTGCTGGGAAGTGCAATTATTTACGGTTACTTGATTGTATATTGCTATTATACAATGTAGTAATCAGTATCTTTGAAATAGATTTTCGGCTAATTTTTATTGCAATATATTCAGTGGACTGCTTTGGATTTCGCTCTCTAAATGACAAATGGAGAAAGAAAGCGTTACATATTTTATATCATTCAAAACCTGAGATTATAGAGAATTTAAATGTCATAAACTCAACTTTATTTCCTCTCATTTTGCCAAAGCACCCCTCATATATGGTTCCAAGACTAGTTCAAGATAAAAGTTATTAACATCATTGAACAGTATTGAAAAATACTAACCTTCTCTTTTTCTACCTCTTGATCTGTTATTCTTTGTTGTAGGTTACTTATCAATTGTCCTTGTTTCTAAAATCAAACAAAGGAATCCAAAGAAAAACAATCAGAAAAGTTTTATGAGTTCACATGACTATTATCATCACTTCTCATGGGCATTGCAAACCACACATCCATCACCATCAGGTTAGCTGCTCTTGCAGTATGTCCAAGAGCATCAGGTTAGCTGCTCTTGGACATACTGCAATGAAACTTTTTAACCAAACTTCAACTTTTTAATTGTCAAGTTCAAATTGACATTTTTATTTTATCTGAAATCTTGGTCATATATGATCTTTGACCTTGGTATATGACAAGTTGAGGATCCTACATAAGGCTACGTCTTCTTGTTTCCTTGGGCAAGAAACTTTACTCTAATTGCTCTGTGGTTCAGATAGTCACGTTAAGCCGTTGGTCCCCTGTGCGAATGATCCTTCTTGGTGCGCTGCATACAGTGTATACCTGTTGAGTATACTATTATGTGGTTGATATCAATTATAAAATGTCACATTTTTATTGGGTTTGAACAATGGTGATTACTGATGATCATTTAGGTATTCAAACATGCTACAGAGTTGTTCATCGCTATTCAACAACAATGCATCCATGCGTCTGCGTATTTTTTATCGCGCGAGGGTGGCTTTAGCCACCCGAGTGTGATAAAAATATGCCAATGCATCGGATGCAGAGTTGTTGATTAGCGATGAACAACTCTGTAGCATGTTTGAAATTGAATACCTGTCAACAACGAACATCTTCCTGAAAACGTATAATTTAATTCTAAATGTTTTCAATTAAACAGATACTCATCTCAATAAAAAATACTTTGAAGAATCTGAAACAAAATGCTAATTTTAAATGATTGTTGCTTTGTCGTTTTCAACTGTTCCCTGCACGTACTCAAGTCTCCTGAAGCGCGATGAACATTGCGCCGATTTATGTGCACTGCGTAAACGCACCTCCGTGTACGCTGTGCCGTGCGTGACGCGCTTATTTGAATATCAACTGTGGATTCATCACGAATCAACAACGGTACGCTCCTGTATAAGGAAATACAGTGAGTTGTTGAACACTATATGATGTACAGTATGCAGGACATATGGTTCCAAGACTAATTCCAGACAAATATCATTAACAGGAGCAAGAAATTTGTACTGGTATATATCTCATCCTTAACAATTTTAATGCTAGACAAAAATACTAAACAAAACAGGTAGGTATATGAAAGTGAATCATGTTTACAATTTACCTTGACATCTGAAAACAACACCACAACCCCATCCCCTACCTTTCATAGGATGGGATGTGTTACAACAATATTTCAGGAAGATAGGGGTTGATAAAAATCCATGATATAAGGCACATATTAGTTATAAAACAGAAAATATTAATATTACTTGATTCAAATCTTGCAGCACTTTCACTTCTTCATCTTTATGTTTCATCTTCCCTTCTTGTTGTTCAATCTTCTGTTCTTGTTGTTCGATCTTCTTGTTGTTCAATATTTGAAGCTGTAATAAACCAAAGTCAATAATATTATAACTTAGTTTGCTGTTATCATAGTGCAAGCTACATGTATATCCATTCCAGTGGCCAAATGTATTATGACTTAAAGGCTAAAGCCTTATTAGGTGGTGGCTTCATGTTTTGGTTGGCTATCAAAAACTGGCAAAAAATAATATGTATGTAAAAATATTTTGAAAATAAAACTAACAAATCTTCAATAGTGGAGAATGATGATGGGCATAAACAGTTTTAGACCTTCAGTTCTCATGATTTTCTCAAAACATTTTTTTCCAGATTGTCTATAGTTCCGGTTAGTGAAAACATTCAAGGATTTTTTACTTATCGGCAATTGTCAAATTATATTACTATCATTATACAGCTTGTGTTTTTGAGTTTGAAAAACCACAAAACGCTAATTTGTATTTGAGATCTGAAGGCACTACAGTGGAACAGGCCTTATTTTTCCTAACCTGCTGGTCAATGCTAAAATATAAACTACTCATTTGTATTTCAATGAAACTCTTTTTCTTGCATAATATTTTCAACATTACACTTAGAAGATGTAAATTATGTTTAAACTTTAATTTTGAATATTATCATTTGCATATAATTAGCATTTTTTAAACAAAAACCAGGAAAATCTATAAATACCTATATTTTTGACAATCTTGACATTAATTTGGAAATTGTGCATTAAGACAGTTTGTTACTACATGGTGAAAATTTCTGTTGGACGGATTTTAATTATTTTGCGTACTTCTCCTTTTTTACCCAATTTTACCCAAATCACCATATTTTGAATTGCCTATATTTTGTTCAGAGTTTTATCAAATTTTCTAATTTTGGTATTAAGGGATACAGAAAAACAAGTTTAAAAAATCTGTTAGACAAATTTTTAAAATTCTTCATACTTTTGAAGTTACAACGTAATTACTGTTTAATTGTGTTTTGACTTGGAAACCATTTTGACATTTTTGCTAATTTAACAGAAAATTCAAGGTCAAGCTCCAAAATTTCTTGATAAATCTATGTAAACTATGGTTATAGATAAGTTCTGTAACATTTTGTCTGGAAATAAAACAACGAATCAGTTATATTTAATATTTATAATATAATTATGGACTAATCTTAAAGGCACTAGTATTCTGTTAGTAATTAACAGCTATTGTATTTTCCAGACCATTAGCTACCCAATGGTTAAGCATTGCTCACAACACTATTCATACATTCGTTACCATAGTGTGTGTTTAAATGACTAGACCATTCAGTTGAAACATTCAATAAACGCACCACTGATTGGCTTAATATTTGGCCTTGCCAACAATATCCTACTTTTGACCAATACAAAACAAGCTTTCATGTGAAAGCTATCTCAGCTTCTAGTCAACCTATGACCTTGAAATTTTTGGCATATAAGGGGCTGCCCTTGGCTAATATATATTTAAAATATCAAACAGGTACTGCGTAACATAATAATATTATAGTCATTTAAAATTAGGAAAAATAAGGCTTGTTCCACTGTACCCCCTTTAAAAACACATAATAAATCTGTAAACAATGCTACGGTTGAATGGGCAGATCAAGAATAGTACTCAACATGCTCAACAACAGTTTAGTATTTAACCCTTTGAACCCGACGAGCCGGCTCACTTGTTCATATACCATATACCCGATGAGCCGGTTGATCGGCTTTAAGGTCACGTGTTAGAAACTTGATGAGGCTGTCAACAGGCATGGCTGGTTATAATTGTTATTAATGTTAATGGTCATATTTATATCGAAAGACATCAATGAAGCTGTAAATCTAGGTTGATGGGTCATTTTGATCTTATTTACTCGACAGAGGTGAAAAATTCCTCATATTTTTGTAAATATCATCACAATTTTTAACAAATGTGGCTTCGCCTATAGACTACAATGTAAATGTTGAATATGTTGGTTGTCATAAATACTATTCTTTTGTGAATGCTGGTTATTGGAATAATTCAGACAATATCTGAAATGAAAAAGTGAAGCAAGGGAAATCAAAATCACAGTACGTTTAGGAGAAATATTGTGTTATTTAACTTTCATGTTGCCAGGGTCAGTGGTACAGATACACTTAGAATGGCTAAGGTTCAAAGGGTTAAGGGAAAATCAAAAATTGTGTAACTGGAACAGACAATTAAATTTCCGCCCGAAAATTTGACAAGAATAGTCCTTACAAAGGACAAACTCACGTTATTCCGGAGTCAAGGATCACGCTTGCCTTCATTCATTGCTTCTTATCATGCTTATAGAATTCTTTGTACAAGTGAGAGGAGCATTACAAACAGGCAGACGTATGTGTGATGGAAGAGTTTTTTATTTTGTCAAATAGGGGCACACTCACTGTGTGAGAAAAATGATAACATTCCCCGGCCTCCAACTCAACCTAAACGGTGGAAACCATGCGAATTCTAAATTTCAAGGAAAGGCTGTATATTACTATTCACAGAAATCAAGGACCGTGAAATCACAAAAAGGGATAATATGAGCATCCATCTCCACAAACTTTTTTAATTTTGCGATCAGTCTCTGCCTGTTACAACATTAATTTCGTATGAAGAAAATCTTGAAAAGATATAAAAAGAGGCATTGATTAATGAGGCACATCCAAATAGTATACTAAAGAAACCCAAAGGAAGTAAAGTTCACTTTTTCAAAGACCATATTAGCAACAAAAATTGTATACACAATGCCTTGTTGCATTTTCATTTGGGAGTAACAATACAGCAAACATGAAAAGTAATGTTGATACATGTATGTTTTGTTCTTTTATATTAAATTATAAGAGTCATTGGAAAGGGTGTCTGAAAATCTTGAAGAAATGGGGGGGGGGGGGCTATGTTTAACCTTAATTTTGTCATTGAATTTGCAAACAAAGGTAAAATTAATGAAAAATCAATGAAAAGGTGGGTTTTGAAAGAAAAAAAAAGAACTCACATGGTTACCACTTTCTAACTTGAGTTGGAAGACCCAGATCGAATGCCCCACACTTCCCTACTAGCTCTTAAAAATATATGTTAAAAGTTTCAAAATCTATGCTTTGGGAGGTGGTGTTTTACATTTAATATTTCGCAATATGATAATACCTAGGAATGTTTATCTGATAAATCAAAAGTAATTTAAAAGCAGATCTATTTCTTTTTAAAAAATAGGATTTGACACACTTCAACTTCAGTTCTGGTGAACATATAGAAAGAGATTTGTTGTAGAAGAGGCCATTGGTCAAATCAAAGGCAGTCTCACTGCGTGAGAAAAAAGAACTTTTGTTCTTGATTTATCGAAATGAAACTAATTTTATATTTTTCATTTCATACACTGTGAAATTCAAGTATTACATAATTTCTGGATATCCGGTAAAGCCAAACAAATTATACACACAATAATGTGCGTTTTTCTGGAACACATTGTATAAAACATTATCTCCATTTCATTTTTCAAACAAGGGTACCGTAAACTGGGGTTTCTTTTACCCTTACGAGGTAACTTTGGCCCACCCAAAATAAAAAGATTTGTCATCAAATTTTGAAAAAAGTTTCAAGTTGACAACTTCTATTTTGGGATAATGAGAACAACCTATTGCTCTATAATATAATCCTGTATGTATTTAGGTATACAGGTATTTTTTTATATTTCAGTGTCAAGAACGCAACAAAAAATATTTGAAAAGTTGCGCTCGTCCCGCCAAGAAGATGCGTATTTAATGGAAGTGTTATGGGTCAGTTGTGTAGTCAGTTTATCTGTGATATTGATAAGTTATTAGTAGGTTATTCATTATTTGCTGTTCTTTTTTAGAGACAGAAATTTACAGAAAAATACACAAAAATGGGGTTACTTTGACCCACCCGTAAAAAGCACAAACAATTGAACTTCCATGAGTAAATCTATAGTTAAAACTTATCATTATTATTCAATATTATTACAATGAAAAGTCATAGGTAGTGCCAAACATACCAACCAT
>JXSR01S042605.1:628-11336 GCA_000969725.1 Ophiothrix spiculata | reverse complement strand
CTATCACTACACTAGGTTTATACTTGATTTATAATGTGTGGGCCAAAGTAAACCCATCACAGGGTTACTTTGCCCACCCAACATTTCAAAGAAAAAGAGGACTTTCACATTTCACTTTTTTTCAGAAGAAAAAAAATTATGTGAAAGCCCAAGTTGAGTGCTATGATAATATAAAACAAACTTGAGAAAAAGTACCTTCCATTACATAAAAATCGAATGCAAAAAAAAGTGGGTCAAAGTAACCCCAGTTTACGGTAGTCAAGATGTTTATCTAGACTAAAGTGTAGGCCCATTCTGAGGCATCAACCTTGATAGTCCTATAACAAGAATTCAATATATGGCAAACCTCTTAAAACGTATTTGCCTCTGGTTCTATCCATGATTCTATCATGGTGTTGAAACAACTAACAAGAGATAGATTTCTTTGATTGAACTTGAAATGCATTTCGTTATTGACTTTATAGGATTGTATTTTGATTACGGTGATTGAAGGGTAAATGGCTGGTGCAGTATTTTGGATCTTAGTCTAGTTTAATCTTTCTCTATTCTGGATAAAACTCTTTCAATACATAAGTACTCTTCTCCAAAGAGGCCCAGATAGCAATATGTATACAGTTTATACATACCGTAATGAGAATCATGAAAATATAATATGGAAAATAATAGAGGTTATTTACACTGCTGGACTTTTAAAATATCAACCATCTCTATCTCTATTTTAAACTTATACCAAATTTGAAGAAAAAACCCAACAACACCTAATTGTACTCAAATTATGTGTTTTTTTAGCAAATTTCTCCACTGCTAATACACCCAATGTTTAAAAATTTGATGCGTTCATTGATCTGCAACAAAAACCACCCCATTGCTATACTACTGTCAATAATGTCAATGTAATTACTTGGGAATTGCAGCTTGTTGCTGTAGCGTAGCCAGCTACTGATGCGGGGGAATGACTACCCCCACTGACAAAAAATGATGGAGAATCAGGAAAGCTATTAAAGTAAGCTAGGAAAATAAGGTAGGAAAAGAAAAACAATAAAGTTGCAAGATGGGGAAAATGTTCATAAATTGCTGGGAATCGGTGAAAACTTATTTTTTCTAAATTGATGTTGATTTATTATGGGTCTGCAAAACTGGATCATTTCTTTGGAAAAGTCATGAAGAAAATATGCACGTACCAGAAAATCAGGAAGAAACGTTTTTGCCATCTCAGACAAAAGTCTGGCTATGCCACTGGCTTGTGGTAGCAAAACTTTTGAGGGGACTATTTACTTTTAAAATCTTATTTTCAATGTAGGCCGGACGGGACTTCCTGATCAATATAGCGTAATAATCGCCTGCAGGTCTGGTATAATTTTTAGAGTTTTGATATAATTGATAAATCCAAGCTAAAATAGCTTTACCATGGACATTTATTGTATAAAAAATAGCCCCTTTGATTTCTACGTCTACCACATTCATGTTTGGGATGGCGCCTGGTTTAGCAGTTAAAATGATCAATAATACAATATGAAATGAACACAAAGGTCACCCTTTCAACCAAAGACAAGTTCCAATTATATAAGGCATTCTAGTTTTATGCTAAAAATTTCATTTGTGATAACAATTTACTGATAACCTACTTGTCGTAATAATAAGTCTGCCTTAGTTTTCAATTCTTGCTCTCTCCCGCTATCCCCCGATTCTTGTGCTTCATTTATCCAGGAAAATAAGTCGTCTAACTTTTCACATATCACTGCCCTCTTTTGTTTGTCAGCTGAATTCTGAAAGTGACAGATAAAAATGAGATTAGGCTTTATACCACCACTACTGTTAAATCCAAACTGTCAACTTCATTAACCGCCTACTTCGTTAATCGTCTACTTTGTTGATTGTCTACTTCATCATCCATCATAATTGAACCAATCTTAAGTGAGACCTAATTTTGACAAACATGTATTATTTTTTGTCAAAAAATTTGAAAAAATGAAAAATAAATTTTGAAAAATGTAATTTATTTATATTATGGCACAAAAATGCAAAATTAAAATGTAAATGTCAAACAAACTTTTTTATTATGGTTAAAAATAGATCTTGCCCAGATCCGTCTACCAACCCCACTACTGACCAACCTCCTCTCTGATCTAACCAAATTAGTGACCAAGCAGCGAGGTTGTGGCGCTGCGAAGCATCCCTCTACCAACCCCACCACTGGCCAACCTCGTGTCTGATCTAACCAAATTGGTGACCAAGCAGTGAAGCTGTGGCGCTGCGAAGCACAGCCTAGAGGCCAATTCACACAGACTGACCAATTCAATTTGGTTTGGTGCTAACAAATAACTGAGCTCTGTGCAAGAGCTAGCTAAAAAAATGAAAAATAAATTTCGAGTAACATAATTTATTTTCATGATGACAAAAAATGGAATATTATCGAATACACTTTAACAAACAAAATTTATTCTGGGCAATTATTGGAAAAAAATGAGTAACATAACTTATTTAAATTATTATGGCAAACAAATGAAACGTTGAAAATGCATTTCAACAAACATAACTTTTTATTCTGTCCAAAAAGTGAAAAATATGAAAAAAATAATTTTGAGTAACAAAATTGATAAATTAATTTCTATTTATACGGCCAAAAAAGTGAAAAATTGTGGAAAATAAATTTTGAGTAATATATTTATTTGGCCAAATAAGTGAAAAACATTTAAACAAATTTTGAGTAACGTAATTTATTTCTACAAGAAATGTAGATGTGCATTTAAAACACAAAACATAGGCAAAATGTCTTACTCGATTATGCAAATTATGTACTTAATTAGCATATTTTGCACTCAAATTGCAGCTGGCACAAGCGCAGCTCTTGCCCCACCTATTTATCAAATTTCATGAATGTGTAGGGTATAACACTGTTTTATTACTCATTTTCCAAAACAAGTACTAAAACAAGCACCAAAACGAGTGCTAGTTCCAAAACGAGTGCTTTTTACTTTACAGTGTAAACAGTTTATAAAATATGCTATTTTTAACCATTTTATGCATAAATTATGCACATTATAGGTACGGTACCTACTTTTGGTTCTCAAGATATGCATTGAAAACATAAAATTTAGCTAAATTTCTTACTTAATTATGCAATTTAGATACTTAATTAGAATATTTTAGGTAAAATTAATAGCATACTTTGCGCTCAAAATGCACACGTATGGTGTAGCTCCTGCAGCAGTCCTGCATATTTTGTGCTCACATTGCAGCTGGCATAAGCGCAGCTTTAGCCCCACATACCCACCAAATTTCATGAATATAGGGTACATGGTTTAGTAAAATATGCCATTTCAACCATTTAATGCATAAATTAAGCAAATTAGGTACTTAATTAGCATATTTTGCAATTAAATCGTTGCTGGAACCATTTCAGCTCCAGGCCTACCCAGTCACCAAATATCATTAATGTAGGGTTCAAGTTTAGCGCTAGGCTGCATTTCTGAGTCCCGGACTCACCAAATTGCATCCCGGACTCACCAAATTCTGAGTTTTGCTGTATTTGATACATGCATTGATGTCTTCAGGGACTCCCCAGATTTTGGGCCTGGTGCTACCCTTGGTAGGGTTCTCAAATAGTCCTTGTAATGCGCCACATTGTAGGGGAAAGCGCCAAACTTGCCTATATTTTCAGTGTACATGTATTCCTAATGTATTTCTTTGTTTTAGAGAGTGTCAAAGCACCTATCAGTACTTGTCAAAGTGCCACATTTGTTGTTCTGAGTTCCCGCGCCACTAGTTAAGAATCCCTGATGTAGGGCATCATACAGTTTCCCAGATTTGCTCCGTACAAACATTGCGGACGGCAGACAGAAATTTGGAATGCCATGTCTCTTCCTGATAATTTTTAGGCGAGACAATAAATGTTGTATTGAAGTAGGTTTGCCTTTATCTCTTTATGAAAGACCACTTCATGTTATAGAATCACAATACTGACTTTATTTGTGATGAATCACCCCGAAAAGGGGGACTTTGCGACAGAACACTTTTGAGAAACTGATGAAAATAGGCAGCAAAAAATAAAGAAAATAATAAGAATTTCCAGCAGATTTTCTGTTGTAAACTTGGATCGCCTTGATCAATTTCAACAAGTGAGGTGTCATTTTAAAGCTTCGAAAATGCTGTAACAGATGAAATGATAAAATCAAAATTGATATCATATCTGCAATATATAATGTAGAGACAACTGGGATACAAGTCGCTGAATTTCTGAAATGTATACAGAATCCAGGAAAAAAACCTTTTCCTATTCATTTATACAGGACAAAATTTCCAACAACAAGATATTTTCAGGAAAATTTCCTGAACTCAGGAAAATTTCCTGATAACTTATATTTTTGAGACAAGCTGTAACTTGCTCTTGTTTCTTTTTCCCGTAAATTTGTAGCTTTTTCCATGATTTCTCTTGCCAGGGTAATTAATAGCTAATTATCCATTTTTAAAATCTTATTGTTCCCTATTTTTTTATTTCGTAGACAGGTCTAGATCTCAATTGTCACTCTTAGGCCCGGTGCAGACTCCTCTATCATATAGAATATTTTGCTTAGAATATTCTATGCTGACGACAAAATGACGTAGTTCATCGAATAAAACTGTATGTTTTATGCGATGGCCTACGTCATTTTGTCGTAAGCATAGAATATTCTAACCAAAATATTCTATATGATAGAGGAATCTGCACCGGCCCTTAAACTTTGCATTGATAAAGCACCCATAGCTACTGGGGAATACATGTAACAAGCCATGATCAAAATGGGGACTATTGCTTGGGGGCATGGGGCACCCACAAAACCACTCTAAAAGATTTAAAATGCATGCGCTATGATGTGTAGTAAAATATGAAAATTTCATATTGTAATTGTGATCTAATTTCATTTTTTAACAGTTTATTTGACAAGCAGTCTAAAGTTATTCTGTGATTTGCTGTAAAACAGCCCCATAATAGGATTTTGAAAATCGAAATGACTTAAAGGGCCTGTTAATCCCTGCCGCTTGGTCTAAATTAAAGCAGAATTTAGTTTTTCTGCATTTTCTGATACTTCCGCATGTTACCTTTTATTACAGACAATAAAACACTACCACACAAAACTTTTAAACTTATTTAAAGGTAAAATTAAAAGATTATTTTGACATTTAACAGTAAAAACAAACATGTGGCTGTTGGCGGGAAAATACGGGCATAGATACGCGTCCTATATTTTGCGTGTTTTTATGTGCATGCCTTTTTGCGGGGCAACAAGTACTGTGCGCGCCGGTGAACGTGTTGCGTTATGTTCTTGCATGAGCACATTTGTTAAAAACTCGCAATAAACTTGTCAATGTTGTAAACAAAGACCAAATAATTGAACATTGGTATTTTAGATTTCTTTCAATATTTACAAAATAAGGAGCTTAAAATTGGATCTGAAAGTTGAGCACAATACTTACCAATAATATCTTACATAATAAGTTTTAATGTCCTATGCCCAAGGTTTAGACCTCAAAATTCATGGATTTTAGGTCAAAATGTGCGATTTCTTCATTAAACATGGGATTTCTCCTTTTCAGTTTTGATGAAAAAACACAATTTTTACGGAAAACGTAACTAAAAAACTAAATAGTACTAGGAAAGCTTTTTCAACCATTATGTACAGTATATCAAAATCTAGGATTGCGTTTCTCATTTTTCAATTTAAGGTCCTAAAATCAAAGTTAGTTAGTTTCTATCAAAATTGATGCAGATAAATGTTGGAAACGTACGACACATGTTACATGGTTTTCAATATATTTCAAATAATTCGGCTTTATTTGAAAAACTAAAAAATGCGATCCTAGATAATTTCGTGTAGTTTCCAAAAAATGATATGTGATAAAATTGCGGTAACAATTTT
Organism: Ophiothrix spiculata; assembly: GCA_000969725.1. Lineage (NCBI taxonomy): Eukaryota > Metazoa > Echinodermata > Ophiuroidea > Amphilepidida > Ophiotrichidae > Ophiothrix > Ophiothrix spiculata. Next base: position 5,439 of record JXSR01S042605.1, on the reverse strand, counting down.
TTAAGTTACTTTTCCCGTTTCATGTTTAGGCAAAATCACTGTTTTTTGCTATTTTTTTCCAAATATGGTAATTTTTGAACGAAACCAATAGCATAAGCAGACTCCTTGTCAAATTTACTTTCTAAAAATGTATACTTTTCTTTACTGTAACTTAATATTTTTAGACTTATAAGCCAAAAAAGAAAGTCAAAATATTATGAAGCCTAAACAGGGCAGAATGGCATCATTACCTTCAGGGCAGATTTTTGGTATGACTTTTAAGGTGATTTGGTGATAAAATTCACACTTATTGTAGAATACATGTCATACCCGACAATATTGCCCAATAATTGTTCAACAATTATCATTCATCTAATAATTCTGAATATATGGAAACAACATGCTAAAAATGACCATATCAAAGTATATAGCAAAGGCATTAGGTATCGTATCCATTTACCAGGGTGCACTCGGTTGGGATATCCATAAGCTTCAGCCAGCTTGGCTCAGCCTCAGCTTTTTGCAGCCAAATACAAATAAATATAATTATTCATTTACCGGTATTTATACTAATGAAGATATAACATTTAAGTTTTATGTGAATATGCATACTTTTCATAAATATTTTAACTTATTAGATGTTAGCATAAAAACTCAAAAATAAAAATTATGGAAAGTGCAAAAAGCTGCATGGTTCAGCAAGCTGAGTTTTCCCAAGCCTTCCCCACCTAGGCTGCGCCTACACTAATTAGGCATTAGCCTTTACTGATCTTGAACCTATAACAATGAAAGTTTTCCCAATTACATGTATCTGCATCAATCTCCACCTACCCTTTTCTTCTCTTAAAAAAGGAAATTTTGAGCATGCTATTTGATAAAGAAAATGAGCAAGTTCCTTGTTTTAAAATACCATTTGACACCTTGTTTATGATACCTTGAAGTTTGGGTAAATTCAATTTTTAAGAAATCAAAAAATAATTAAGTAAATGAATAAAACTTCATAAATACATTCAAACAATTTCTTTCACATTTGTTTCAAAAACTAAATATATATAAACACAACACCAAAAGTAATTCCCCCTCTCAACATGACGTCTTAACTTCACAAGGAAAAACGTTTTAAACATAAATTATACCTAGGAATACTTCTATGACTGTCACCAAATTGCTGTGTGAAAATGAAAGATGTTCTTGACTTAATGGCTGAATGAGCTCAAATGGAAGACAAAAACTGCCCTAATCAAAAGTCACAATTATTGAGTCTGCAGTTCAGTAACGTGTGCATCCACCTTGGCTGTTAACGACGTTCTGGCACCGTCTTCTCATAGCGTTGATCAGCCTGGAGATATGCTGCTGTGCGATGACATTCCACTGAACCTGCAGATGATGGGACAGGTCATGCAGGTTGCCGATGGCATTAATGTGGAGATACACAGATCTTTTCAGCTGGTCGCACATGTTCTCTTAAGGGATTAAGATTAGGCGAGTTTGCCGGAATTACTGCCGTAGCTTCCTTATGGCTTGCGAATAAACACCCATTCGCCTAGCCACATTCTTCAATGGGGAACCAGACTCTTAAAGACCACTGGCAATGGACAATCTAAGCATAATGATTAAATTCAATAGGCCTGTAGGTCAATCTGTTGGAACAAGTAATGGAACTGACCGCCTCAACCAAGCTCTGCCAAGGAGGGATATGCATGACTGGGTGTCAGTGATGTTCACTTTTTGTGGATTTTAAACTGTACTCGGCCACATGGTGCTTTCCCATTTCAAGCCATGATAATCGTTTGTGACTTTTGAAAAGGTACGTTTTTGTATTCCAGCTGAGCTTGTTCAGCCACGAGGTCATGAATATCTTTCACTTTCACACAGCACGTTGGTAACATTCATAGAAGTGTTCCTAGGTATAATTTATTGGTAAAATGTTTTATCCTTCGATGTTAGGATGTCATGTTGAGAGGGGGACTTACTTTTGGTGTTGTGTTTAGTAAGAGCCATTAGTCTAAAAAAGTAATAATATTTTGCAAAAGATTGGTTTTAATAAATCACAATTTACAACATCATATGAAATAAAGATAAAATAAAAGTAAGCATTCGCAGAGTTCTGTACCGGTTTGCTTGCTTTCCAATGTTCCCGCTAAGGTTGTATGTCGTGATATCGGCGCAGAAGCTTAAAAAAATGGCGCAAAGGGTTCCCAAAACAAAAAGTCAAAAAGGGGTTTTAATTGTTTTACACAATGTTCTATTCAGTTTTATTCAGATTATATCCAAAATTACTCTCATTTTTGAGGTGATCTCTCCGAAATTGGCAATGGTGAGATGTTTTTTTTTTTGTCGCTTTGGCGCAAAGTCAAAATCCTTAGCGGTAACACTGTTGCTTTCTATCTTTCATGTGAGTGTATTCATTTCCACGCAGCAAAGAGCATGGGCAAAATTCAGACTCTAAAACTTGATGAAAATACCCAAGTATCTAGGCCAGGCATCCGCAAATAGCGGCGCGCGCGCCACTTGTGGCGCGCCGTACGTTCCCAAGTGGCGCGCGCGCGGAACCCATAAAAAAAAATCAAAAAAAAAAATGAATAAATTATTTGCTAATAAAATTGGCCAAACATAAAAACAAGATGAACTCGCATTGATCTTAAATATCCAAATAACTGACCGCCATAATAATCATAGGCCTATATACCTGCATCGTTACGACGTCCAGATTTTGCATCGAACATACCACATATACCGCAATGTTTTCCACGAAAAATCGATTCAGTCAGAAACATGCTCAGAAAGCCATTCTTTTCCACTCAAAAAAGGCTAAAACCCAAGAATTTCAGGGGTCTCCGCCCCCTGGACCCCTGCCAGGGGCTTTGCCCCTGGACCCCACCAGGGGCCCTAAGGCGGGCCCCTGGACCCCACCCGTAAGACGCTACGCTGCTATTGGAATGTGGCACTTCTTATTTTTATTTATTGCAAATTGGCACTTCACAAAATTTAATTGAGAATGCCTGATCTAGGCCTTTGCTTCCAAAAGGTTTTTCTTTCTCATATTTTGTCACAATTATTAACCCTATATAAAAACCCTACTTAAAAGCTTTCAAGTGGGTGCCGGGCGATTTTCACCCTATGGTTCCGGACTTTTTGCGCCTAGTAGGGCAGGGAAATTGAGACCCAGGCGACAATAATTTTCCATACTACAACACCTGGGTCTTGCTGTATTGTACACAGCTAGTATGAGTGAAAATGTATAAAGAAAAAGATCGGAAACATACGCATTTAAAAAAATGCATATTCATCGGAAGACAATAAACAAAATTCTCCTTTTATTGATAAATTCTTGATTTTCTACTCAAAATCGGAATCAAATTTCGGAAATGGCTCCTGGTCCAGAAAAAAGGCTCCTGGTTCTCTAGAAATCTAAGGACCAGGAGCCTCTTTTTTCATAGTTCTAGCTCATGGTCCATGTCAGCTTATCAACTTGCCTACTGGTGATTATTAACCCTAATTCACTTTAATGAGCGCTATTTGTAAACTATAATCCGAAGTCCATATGGTGGCTTGAGTATTTCTTTGAACTTAAATCCTAACATCATGGCAATTATTAATGTCTGTAGCTATTTGTAAATTCTTAATTTAGCAGTAACTTCACTAACAGACCTAAACATTTTTCAAAAAATAAATTGATATTGTTTTATTTTAAAATTCAAAATCAGCAGCTACCTTCTGTTGATAAAGCTGTTGCATCATTACAATACATCATGTTGCAATGTTGATTTTGCCAATTGCAAATGAGCAAAACTATAAAAGATGTATAAATGCAGATATTAAATAACATGAGCCTATTCATATTTATGATATAGCTGTCTTATATATATAAATAAATATGAATCTGAATCTATTATTTTCTAGTTATTTAATTTCCTTAGACATTTCTATCATAACAATTGAAAGAGACGACAACCTTTGTTACCAGTACGCACATGAACTAAATGGCGTAGTTTGTTCGCCGTTCAAATTGGGTACTCCACTAAAATTACTATAGCTTTAAAATGCTTTGATCGATTTCAACGCAATAAATTTTCTATAAAAGCTATTAAATGAAATATGACATCTCACACAGAAACAATTTTGTAAAAGAATAAAAAGAACTGATAAAATCACTGTTTAGATGACACTTTATTTTGACTCACCCTGTATACCCTGGCATCACCCCCGACATAATTTTTATAATGAAGTTAGGTATACATTACAGGGCGTATGGGAACATACCTTGTATTCTTTCTTCAGCTTGGCAGTATTAGAAGCCATGATTTTAATGACTGCTTTGTCCCTTAAGAGATACCAGCGGATCAAAATATCTGTAATAAACAAAATTAGTTATTAGTTAATTCAAACTGACAGTGTCAACTTCTTAATACTTAAAGGTTGCTGTAATAATTCTTTGGCTTGATGAGGAGTTAATCACCAAGACCAATCTTCCATCAATGGCCAACCTGTTCAAAACTCCATATCATCATGGCCAATGCCCCCTGAGCGAAGGAAAAGATGACTTTATGATGGGCCAGCTGGAATTCGGAACAACAAATGCAAATACTGGGTCACCAATTGGTAAGCATAATCCTAACACGTCACTGTCCAACAAAATCCAACAAGCAAAAATCAAGTTATTTGCCTTGTCCAATAGGCCTATATACCTGCATCGTTACGACGTCCAGATTTTGCATCGAACATACCACATATACCTTCAGCAAGCTGAGTTTTCCCAAGCCTTCCCCACCTAGGCTGCGCCTACACTAATTAGGCATTAGCCTTTACTGATCTTGAACCTATAACAATGA
>JXSR01S042600.1:0-16775 GCA_000969725.1 Ophiothrix spiculata | reverse complement strand
TTATTTTATTTTTCTAAACATTAGGCTTATGATGTTATCCTCCCCACATTTAATAAGTTGGCTTACTTTGATTTTCTTTAATTAAAGGTGTAGGTTCCGATCATATTCTCATCCCCCTGGGCATAACCGGAAGTAGTATACTTTTTAATACATATTAAAGTTCATATATTTCTGATTCTAAATCCCAAATTTCACCTCCAAATTATTTATACTTTTGGAGATATAGCATAAAATGTAAAATTATTGGTATACCTTTTTTCTATTTCTTTTGTATTTTCATAACATTCTCATCCCCAGGGTTGCATACTTTCTTTTGCCTCTCAAGAGAAAACAAAAAGTAATCTGAGGTTAAAATTCCACAATATGCATTCCAGAGGTCAAGGTCAATTAGTTAAAACTAAATTAGTTAAAACTAAATTTCACACATGCTAAGATGGGAACCTACACTTTTAAACAATTTTGTCATATAAAAAATAAAAACGTCTATGATTAAGAACAATGCACGTGTTAATCTGTACGAAAATATTATTTGCTATTTCAAATAAGCTCATAGTTAACGTTATTCTTATGCGCAATTCTTTCAAATAGATTTAAAACACTCAACACGATTTTGCATCATTATTCCTATCGGAGTCGTGATTTATTGTAAACCTTGGTTACGAAATAAAATTGGAGTCCCAATTTAATCAAAACCTTAGTAGGTAAACAGTGATAAAATGAAACGAGACAGATTATCTTAACTTAAATCTTTTAACAGAAACTAGTTTAATACAGTTCCACAATGGATTTTGATTAGAAACTCTATTTTTATTTATTACTTTCTTACTCCTCTTATTGTCTGAAAGGAGCTCATTTAGATTAATTTGGCGTCTAAGTTCCGTTTTTGTAATGACATGGGCTAGCATTTCCTATCGTTTTTGCCACTGACATTTTTAAGATTGGTCTATGTTTTTGTCTGTCATTAATGACATGTCGTTAGAAAGTTTTGACCTTTTTTGTGTTGGGGTGATGATATAATAGGAAAGAGGTAGAAGTTGCATCAAAGATTCCTGACATCTTTATTATGAGTACCCACTGGCACAGTTTTTTTTTTTTAATTTTAATTGTTCACGAGTCTTGCTGCAGCAACGGAATTTCATTTGCATTCTAACTTATGAGAAAGTTTTAAGGACACTTATATTGATATTGTATATATATCAATGTGATAAAGACTATTTCATAATAAAACATAAGATGAATTTGAAATTGCAAAATATTAAAGTATTCTATAAGTTGTCGATTTTTCTTCATCAAATTTCCATTCTAATCCAAAAGTGAATTTAGTAAATAAGTGCAAAACCATCCGCCTTACGTTAGCTGACCATGTTTGTCCTTATAATCTATATAGTACAAAATGTATATACGAATAGAAAATAGTAGCAAGTAGCGTAAGTAAAAACACGTGACTTTTAAAACCCACCAGAGGGTCAAACCCACCATACTCTACCGGTACCCTCCACTATTATATAGTTTAATGTTTTGTTTTTGTCTTCATGGTGATAAGAATATACGAACAAATCAAAAGCAATATTCCAACCCTAAGATTCGTCTGTAGGGAATTACAAATTTAAGTCGCTTTAAACCCTCACAAATTATTGAGTGCCTTTCAAGACAAGGCTGTCAGTTCTAAACTGTTTCACTTAGAGAAGGAATTGGAGAGATTATTTATAAACCTCTAAATACAGAAGAAAAACGTTAACACGGGTCAAGACACGTTTCAATGTGATTTGCAGGGATAGTTTCAAATACGCAAAAAGATCAAAACAACTTAATTCGTTCTGTACGTGCTTTGTTCCTCTCTTTATCTAAAACGTGAAATTGTAACGTGAAAAGCTGATTAGATATAATATAAAACCCACACAAACCCCTCTGGTTGAAATATGCATGAATCAATCTTTACAAAAATAAGGAAAATTATTTGTTATTTCGAATAAGCTAATAATTGTTCTCCAGAGCAATTCTCTCAAACCCAAAACAGATCGGAGACGTCATTCAACACAAACCTTTAATAGTAGCTCCGGTGACGTTGGAGTCCTAATTCAATCAAAAAAACCAGTCACTATTACATAAGCTTAAGGAGACAAATAAATCTTGACTTCAAACTGAAATCGCTTTAATACAAGTTTAATACAATTCCACCATGGATTTTGATTAGATATTGTATCGTTATCACTTTCTTCTCTTATTGTCTGGAAGTTGCTCGCTCAAATTACCTTTAGATTTGACTGGGAGTCTGTGTCCCACTTTTGTAATAACATGAACTTTTTAATCTATGGACTAGCCTTTCTCATCATTTTTTACGATGTGCCTTTTGTCTTAGTCTTTGATTAAAAACATGTATAATTTTTTCGACTTTTTTGTTATTAAAAGTGTTCCCGCATTATGATCAGCCTATTTTGGTCGATGAAGAGAGTAATCAGAAACAGAGATACCAATTTCAAAAAAAGGTGCTTTTGAAATATCAACTACAAGAAAGAGCGTGTATATACTGGACAGAAGTATGTAATTGGTTTCGGTTCTTACGTTTGTCCGGAAGTTCCATCAACGATTCATAATATCTCTGTTATGATAACCAACTGGTCCAATTTCTGAGCATCCGCTTAATTACTATTTTAAGCAATATGCTTATGTTTTGAAATAGCTAAAATATGTAAGTGGTTGAGGCAGAAAATTGGGGTTTATTAGGACCAATTATTCTTTTTTGCTTGTTTTTTTTTTTTTTTTTAATTGTTTTTTGTCGTCGTTGTCGTTGCTTTTCTTGGTTACAACATTAATTGTCCATGTTGCTCTTGTGGTCGTTCGTATGAATTGGCGTTTTCGTAAACTTGCTTTCCACATAAAATCGTAACCTAACATTGCACTTACACTCGTACATACGACTGCAATTTCAAGGACACACTCCTTCAGAAAACGATTTTTCCAATTTAGGTGGAAAACGTTTTGTTTACTTATATGATGTATATCATACAAATATTGAATAGTCATGAGGGCAATAATAAAACCCATTGCCCCGATGTGATATTGAGACTATACACTATTTAAAAACTTGAAAGAAAATACGTGATGGATAAACTAGACAAACTCACCACTCCGTCCTCCACTATAATTTAATAATTTATTTATGTTTATATGATGGTTAAAGAACAAACAAAAAACAAACATAGCCCCATGATTCGGATGGATTCGTAAATCACCGTTTTTTGTTGGGAAAGTAACATAGAATGACTTAAGAGATTTGGAATGTAAGTCACTTTAAACATCATCGATTATTGCTTGCCTTTCAAAGACAAGATTGCCAGAGTAACACTCTTCACTTTGCTGCGGATATTTAATTGAATCCAGGTTTAGACACGTTTCAAACATGATTTGCAGGTTTTCATACAAAATTAAAACGTTGAATGATCAAAACAAATTAATCCGTGCTTTATTGTATCCTCTCTTTATCCAAAACGTTGAATAGCAAACTGAACAGCAGAGTAGATATTCAAGACAACAACGACTTAAATGTAAGTGAATAAAGACTGTCAGATTATATATCTCAACAATTGCATAAATCCATTTGGTACCCGTCGACTTGAGTCTGAAAAGGAATCACTTTAAATAAACTCATTAAGAATCATTGCCATGAGACATATTGTCTGAACATTCGTCTCATGCTATATCATATAGCTTTCATTGCACTCAGGCTATAACAATGAATCACTACAGATGTTTATTTCGAACTCATGAGTGAAAAAGAACTACATGTTGACCGATCTTTGCGTTATTTCGAAGCTACTAGTTTCGACTAATGCTTGATAAGATTTCTTCTGTATCTTGTCGTCCTCTGTTATCTTTTCTGAATTTTGCCAATGAGCTTAAATTCTAGACTAAATTAAGTTTATTAAGAGTAGCAGAATATAGTGAAGTAACACGTTGAGCCCTGAAACATCTCGCTAATTGAAACTGAGCGTTAACATAATTTCCTTTAGTGTTTAATCCTCTAAAGTTACATAATCATGCAAAGAGGGGTACTTTTTATTTTTGACAAAGATATGTTATTTAAAGCAGCATACACACACAGTAACTAAATATGGAAAAACATCCACAAATATCACTTTATACCAAAACATGAATGTAATTTGAATTTTATAACAAAAATAATCCCCAAAATACAAAATTCACATTGAAAGTGTATTATGGTATTACAACTCTGTGAGCATGTTAAACGACATGCAACGCCAAAATAAATCAAAAATAAATATCAAATGTAATTTTAATGAAAAACCTGTTGACTTGAGCTTTATACTACGGTGATTAATTGAAAAGTCAAAGATTATTCCATGCGATGAGCATTAGATTGATCTGGTAAACTTTGTTTTAAAATGTGAAGATTTCTTCAAGGACAATATTGACGAAGTGCTAAAACATTTTTATAACAAAAACGATCCAGATGATTGAAAACGGGTAAAAAATATTTGATCAATACCTTTTGGAATTGAAACATTTTGTCGAGAGATGTGTTTCCCGTGGCAATACTTTGATTTGAAAAACTAATGTTCTTAGATTTTCAAATCAAATTCTTGATTTGAAAACTAAAAACTGTTGTTATATAAAGGTATCAAAGCCTGTTTGCTCAAGAATCACATTCATTTTAATCGTTTAGGTACGCGACAGAAAGAAAAATACTCTCAGACTCATATATGACTATAGTTAGTATTAATCAAATAACAAAGGTTAAATAAAGAAAAAAATATTGGTGTATGGCAATTCAATATTCGTGGTTCTTGATGTTTTTAATGCTGCTAACTGAAGACGTGCTTATTAAATTAGCATCAATATGTAACATATTGTCACGCTAATAACATAAATGCCTAACATTTTGATGAAATTGAATTTGTTGAATTTTTGAGTACTTTATTATTGGTGTCTGGCAATTCAATTTCTGCGGTTCTTGATGTTTTTAATGCTGCTATAACTGAAAATGTGCTTGTTCAATTAGCATAAATATGTAACTTATCGTCATGCTGTTAAAATTACTAGTATTTCCTAACATTTTGATGAAATTTAGATTTTAGGTGTTAAGGGAGACCTGCTGTGTGTAAATAAAAAAGGTATACGACCTTGAACATGTTCTACAAAGTCAAAATAAAAATTGCCTAACTCAAATCTGCGAGTTGTTTATAGGTTATTAAATGAGCATTTCATGTCGCGAGTGAAATGAGACAAAATCAATGCACACGCGGTCAATTTTGATGCGTCCAATTAGTCAGCAATCAAAATTTACCGCAAGCGCATTGATTCTGTCTCATTTTACGAGCATAATGGAAAGCAAATTTATTAATCTAATTCATACACGACATAAAATAATATTATATCTTTTGTGAAAAGAAATAAGGCCTTTATATGACCATATAAGTCAAAAACTTCTCTAGACTGAATAAATCATCACCCGTCAAAAACAATGAAACATTCATACGCACTAATCGCCCACCACACAAACTGGAACGCAACAAGCGCAGTGTTTTTTGGAGTTTCACAGCACTCCGCGTACTTTATATTCTTGCATTCTGATTGGCTACACTCTAAAAATTAAATTAATTTTGGTTGAGTAAAAAGGTCAAAGTTCATTGTTGAGTAAAATTTTACTCAACATTGAGTAAAATCTTATTCAGTTAAGTCAATATTACTCAATGTTGAGCGCATCTTACTCAACGTTGAGCAAAGTTTACCCAACATTGAGCAAAGTTTATCCAACGTTGAGTAAGATTTTACTCAAAGAAATGAGCTGTGGCCGTTGAGTAAGTTTTTACTCAACAAGAGTAAGATAATTTTAAGAGTGTAGGTTACACACGGAGTGTATGAATGAGAATTAACTTGCTTTTAAAATAAATTTCACTTTATAATCCTGCCTCTCTCACAACATGATTGCCTATATCACTGTATATTTCTGCCCAACTAACAACATGTTGTCAGTTAGGCAGAAATGTTTTGCCTATCTCATACTTTATTTCCGCATTTTTCACAATTTGTTATTATATAATTGCCTAATTAAATTTATGAAAAGGGGTTTTGGTGGTTACGTAATACTTCTATAGACATATTATTGTTGTTATTTGTTTTGCTTTGTGTCCCTAACTTATTTAACAGGACATGTTCAAAAAAGGCAACGAACTACAAATATAAGACTGTTATATAAGCAGTCAAGTTAGCTCAATTGGTAAGGCGCTCGCTTGCGGTGAGGAAGGTCCCGAGTTCGAACCCCACTGGGGCCAAAAGTTGAGTGTGCTTGAAAATTCCTTGGACAAGGAACTAACTGCTAATTGTCTCGTGGAAACCCGTACGAAACTGGCAGCGATGGTGCGTATGTGGGCTGATCAAGGTTCAGCGCCCCTAGCGGTTGTCGCAGAACCTGAAATGGTGCTTGGTGTGGAATGGAGATAACTTGGGCCACAGTGGTCAGCGAACACCTGTAAATTGTGCAGAGGCCGAGTGAAAATTACAAATCTGGGAGGCATAGCGCACTATAAATCCCCAGTATTTTTTTTCTTAATTTGATCAAAATGTTAGATAAGCAATAATTTTATTAGCATGACGTTGTGTACCCAAATATGTACGCCAATACATGTAAACCTTGTATGACTTTGAAATGACCTTGAAAAAATTATCATCACAGCGTTGCCCCTTTCCACCAACTTTCATCAATATACAGGGTGTCCCACAAAAAACGCAACGAACTTTGAACTTTTATTTTGAGAGAACAGAGCCCAATGGTGAGCAAACGTTACAAGAAATTGGTAGAGTAGACCATCGGCTTTTACAGGATTTTTGATTTGTTTAATTTGGATCTCTGAATCAAAAGTTATTGCACATTTTGTAAAGACCAGAAACATTTTGGTGGTCTGATTTGTTAATCTGTAAAGTTTTACCTGTGGTGACGTCATTGGGCACACGTTGAATGGAAATTGCTAAAAACATCACAAGATTAGGAGAAGCATCCCTTGAACCCATTTCATGACATAAGGACTCAATTTAATAATGATCTGCTGATATTCAGCTGAGTATTGCGTCTGGTTTAGTCAACCTGTTCCGTCCCCTTGATGGGCCAGATGAAGCATTAGGTCTTAAACTCCTTTGTCTTCAGTTTTCTTCAGTGGTTTCGGTTAAAGACTTACTATTGGTTGACATCTTTCATTAGAATCCTTTTTTTCGACTCTTTTGGTAAAAATTATATCCTAAACTACCCGATTTTTGCACCAAAAGTAACAGAGTCAAGAAATATGAGAGTATCAGGAAGATCCGTACTTTAATTGAACATTTTGACCAATTTAAGTTAAAACTGAACTTAAAATATCACTTAATGTTAGGTACAGGTCAGGTAAGATTGGTTTGGATTGATTCTGCTCCAGTTGCTTGCAGAATTCTCTTCATTTCAAGTTTGCATTTCTCTAGCTGGAAGTCTAAACTTACAAATCGGACCAAAGTTGATTTAAAGGGCTTTTTAAAATTCTCCATATCTTTGGACTGGAATTGTAAAATGAAACAGGATAAAAAGCATGTTGTAGAGTAATTACTCTACTTTTGGAAAACATATATTACTATGATTTAATCTTTTGGCAACCATTTTGTACTATTTTTTATTTGCTCGTTGCATTAATTTTGGGACAAGCTGTATATATGTAAACCTCGTATTACTATTGATATTGACTCTCATAAATTATACCGGTAAAACAGACTCTCCACTTCCATACTCTAGAACTCATTTTGGACATTTTCTGTCTTTTCTGTCAATTCTGTCTTTTCTGTCTTTTTCTGCATTCTGTCTTTTACACCTGCCGCAAAACAAACTCACCCTGGGTGGGCACACAATTCAAGACTAACAAAGTTACCACAAATGTACATATATCTGTTTCTGTTTAGGATCTTCAAACCTAAACAAAATGCCTCACACGACTAAAGATCTGGGCTGTAGATAAATTAACAAGACTACAAACCCGGGATAAAGGCACATCAAATAACTAGAATCATGGTCACGGTAAGTTTAATTTGCATTCTACCTTCTGCATTCTACATACTTTGCTACTACCTACCACATTCTGTAACTCGGAATCACTGAATTTGTCACAAGTGAGTTATTTACAGTTTGACCTTGTTTGTCAGTGGAACATTTTGTATGATACTGGCGCTAGGACATAAATGACTTTTTGATTGATTTTTTGATTGATTGACATAATAGCGATATTTCAGTCCGGTAGGTTTCTATTCATACCTTTTGTTCCAATAGCGATATTTCAGTCCGGTAGGTTTCTATTCATACCTTTTGTTCCATAACGATTGGGAACAAAAGAATCACCGTAGGTATGAAAAGAAACCTACCGGACTGAAATATCGCTACTAGAAAAGCTAAATGTTGTGTGTGTATTGGGTATGTAAATTAGGTATGTCAGACTGAAAAATCAATGAATAGGCCTGCAGTTGTCCTGGTCATGCTTTTGAAATCAATTCAATAGACAAGGACAAAAACATATTTAGGTGGTCTACCAACCTGAGTCCTGACCCCCTGAAAGGGGGAACTTCTCACTTGGTATTAGGATTAAAATAGGCTGGTTTTATGAACTTTTACAGGTAGGGTTACTGTCGATCCCGCTGTCGATGTACTTTACATCCCATATAGGCTTATATTTAAATAGGCCTACATATAAGGTTACTTATGAATTTGCTCTGACTTCGGTTGCTGTTATTAGGGTAAAGGGTCCCAAGTATTCAGGGTAAAAAGAATGAGTGGATCCAGTTTTTTTCTCTTGACATTTTCGATGCCGTTGTTTGTAATTGGGGTGGTGTCAAACTTTCGCTTACATGCTGCTGTTCCCTTTATCGAAGATGCACTGTAAATAAATTCCACGGACTTGAACTTTTGAGGGAGAACGGCATTTGTTCGAGATTTGAGACCTGTTTTTCACTTTTTTCTATGTGGTAATTTCCGTTTGTAAAGCAAATCATGCAAAGCCAAACACTGTTATGTCATGTTGGTTGAATGTAAACAAATGTCCAATTGACACAACAGAAAATATGGTGCCTTGGATTCAGTAAATTAATAATGGCCAAATGAATTGTAAAGCATTGAGTAAAAACTTGTAAGGTCACACCAAAGTATTCTAGCCATGGATATTGCACAGCTAAAATTCTATTTAGATTGTTACACATTATAGACGATATACAAACAACACACATGAATCTTATTTAGCCCAATTGTTTGACCTTCAAACAAATGAAACTCTTCTTTATTAACTAATCAACAGAATGCAGTATGTGGTAGGTAGTAGGTAGAATGTAGTATGCAAATTAAACTTACCCATCATGGTCATTCTTTTCCCCTATTGAGCAGAGTGTATATATTTGTGCCTTTTGCGCACCCTACCCCTCGCCTAAGGTCGGGGCTTTGTGCTTAGATTATTAGTCATACGGAACAAGGTCGCATAGCTTTATAAGCGTTTGTCAATCAGCTTCAATTCAGAACAACTAGGATTTTCTGTTTGTTGACGCCGAATACTCAATATACTCAAAAACCAAGTTTATCAGGGAAACTAAGTTTATCTGAAAAACTAAGTTTATCAGAAAAACAAGAAAGAATATTGCATGGAACGATAAGATGATATTAAATAAAAGGAGACTATAGAGATGGTTAGTAGTGTTCTGGCATTATGACTCTCAAAATATTAAAATTCAGTGTATTCGAGGGGCTATGAATGTCGACGGATGGCACTTAAAAACGACAATATCCTTTGATCTTTATTGCCAAGACTTGGTCATAATAATAGTATTCTATTTATTTAGCTGGAACTAAATTCTTCTTTTGATGACAAAAATCGAAATTTCTATTACTAAGTAAGTTGTCAATAAAACCACAAAATATTATACATAAATTATACCATACCATATACATACCAAAAACAAGTAAAAGTCCATTTCTGCTATCAAAAGATTCGTGAAATTACCGACCTTTATAACTGTTTGATTTTAGTCAAATATCTTATATAGGAATATACAGACTTGACATTAAATATGGAATATATTTTTTCTGTTGGTTTCCATCTTGAATAACCCGCCATATTTCGGTATGTACCAATTTCAAAGACTTGTGCTTTCTTGTGTTCGTAACTAAACTTATAAACTTCAAATCAAAGGCACTTTAAAGTTCATTGATGTGACACAGCGACGATGGGAAACTTGAAGGCGCAAATAACTCCGAAAAATTAGGTCCCAAGCCGTGCACAGTAATATTAAACAGAGGAAACTTAATTTTCCATATTTCCTTTCATTCGCTACCTAGAGATGTGAAACTTTACAGGGTTGATAAACACAATGTTAGTGATAATTTCTGATCAATCAATATTTCCTCTGTCATCATTGAGAAGCGTACGACGTCATGACTCTCCATGGCATGCTCTCCATTGGTGATTGAAGAGTTCTTTGGGGTATCTCAGCCAAAGCACCAAACACAGCCCAACAAAACTCCTTCACCTCGATTGATTAATATAATATGCTGTTAATCCAAAATGTTTCTTAACCCAGATCTTCTCAATAGGATAAATATCCGAAGATCTTACCGGACAAGACAAGAACTCAACACCCGGATCTTCCAGGAAAGTCCAGACTGTACGAGCACGACGGACGTGAGTGGTTTCATAGTTGAGCACAAAATTGTTTACAAAGATGACTCTAGCCAATGACACTATCACGGCTTCTAGAATGTATCTGTACTGGGGCTGATGGAGGCTGCCTTTCGGGGTGATCAAGGCCGATTTTCCACCTGCATGTGAAAACCCCAGAAGACAATGTTACCTTCTTCTGATTGAATGGTTGATAGCATGTGCGATTCAGAATAACCCTACTCTAAATATCTTCTACTCTGATGCGTCCATCTTGGAAGTATATTTCAAATTAAGCCTAAGCACTGTAGACAACGTTATCTCATTGATGGTACACAAAAATGGAAAAGATCTGTGGCTCAGTCGAAGCGCGTTTTGATACATTTTTGGTCAAGATATTTTTCTCCAGTGGTTTTCTAACATGATCGCCAGTTTGAATCAAGCGAGAAATCACAAATGTTCTTAATACGAGCTTATTTTATGAAAGATTATGGTGTTGGATACTTGCCATTTTTGGTAAGATCTTCAGATATGAACTCTATCGAGGACTTCTCGGCTGAAGTAACACCTCGATGAACAACAAGTTGCATCAAACCACCAATGTACAGGAATTACTTCAGGCTGTGCTTGATATTTAGGCTGGGATACCCGTCAAAACTCTCCTATCACGATTGGAATGTCCGCATGGAGAGTCAAGGCCCTCTACGCTTCGTATGGATGACATAGCAAAAAGTGACTGGTCATAATTTATAACCAACAATATGTAAAACAACCCTGTGAAATTTCAACTGTCCAAGTAATGCATTGAAGAAACTATGGCAAATTTAATTTCCTTAACTCCGTATTATTGTACACGAGTTTGAACCCAATTTCTAGAGGTTTTTGTGCTTTCAGGTTCTCCATTGTCTCTGTATCACCTAAATATGCACAAAAGAGGTCTTGGTTTAAAGTTTACATGTATAGTTACAAATATAAAGAAACACACTTTCCTGGAGTTGTCATATACTGAGATATGGCGGATTTTTCAAGATGGAAACCAATAGAAAAAATATATTCCATATTTAATGTCAAGCCTGTAATGTAAAAACATGTATCTATAGACGTCATTCAAGACAGACTGATAAATAACACCCGTAAACTGAACTCAATGAAATGATGATGAGCTCTTATTTTATGAAGCGGCGAATATAAACAACAATATACAAACAAATTAAACTAAATATAGTATATATTTCAAGGTCGCTAGGTATTCATATCTAATGAATTTCCATATCTTATTTCAAATTAGCAGACAGGTGTTATGATTAGATAAATGTCGAGTTTACGACTATGGGTGACATTTCAGACGTGATGCTCATTTTGATACGAGATGAACGTTTTCATGGTTATGGAGACATGCTTTAATCCCTCAATATCACCTACTCTCTAAATGCAAAAAAATGAAAATTCAATCTGTTCTTGGAGTGAAAGTAGTTTCATGGTTTTGGAGACATGCAGTAATTTAAATCCCTCAATATCACTTATATCATATGAGAGATAATATTTTTTTAAAAACAAGAAACAATGAATGATTGAAAATAGACAAGTACTTGATCAAGATCAATACTTGCAAACATTCTACATGTGTTTTGATGTTCTGCTACCTTAAAGAATGAAGGAACAAGAGCCATCTTGGTACTATGCATTTGCAAGGAAGATGATTTTATAAAGTCGCACTGAAGTTTGCCAAGGCTTTCTTACTGCAGAATCAACTGTATATGAATTGTGTCATGTTACGTTACATGAGATTACACATTTTTTAAGTAAATTTTTCTGAAACGTGTTTCCAGATGCGGTTACGTTTTAGTGGTTAGGGAAATATATATGTACCTGCAAATAATTATTTTAAAAATGTCTAAAGTTGTTCTTCTCTGTGGAAGTGTAATGCATTTAAATGTATTCAACTCATTGAGTCTATTCAATAGCTTGAAAAAATTGGAAAATTTGGTTGGGAATAAAAACTTCTGTGAATGCATTTGCATCAATAGTCTTTATGGAAGAGTATTTAAGTATGATAGGATCTATAGGAATCCTTTAGCATATGTCTATGGTACATATCCTTATAAATGAATCTACATAACATAACAGTCATAACAAACAAAATTTGTTTGCCAGATATGAGATTTTTATGGCACATCTGCTATACCCGTGAAATCATTCCGTTAGAACTATTAATATGTTTTCAAAAAGTATTGAACACGATTGAGTGAGGTATTTTATTCAGATTTTAAAGATACCCTTACAGGAATTCGTTCGGAGTTTTTGAGGAAAGCAACCCCTGTGCAACGTGTGACCAAGGAATGTATAAGGGCACTACCTGGGTACTTCGAAATTTAATTAAATTTACCTACAATCATGTTCTAAACTTTATAGGTAAAAATAAATATCTGGAACTTCATATGCTATATACACTCCTCAGGTTGTGCTCTATATTTGTGAAAAAATGAGATGCTAAAAGCCAAAACTACATAACAAACTTCCGTAAATAGCATTTCCAGAATGACACTTTTTAATACCGTCTTGTTTCCGGGCTTGTTTCAGGCGAAGACATTTGTTAAGACATGAAGTGGATTTATACTCATTAGTACCCGGACAAGATCTAAGCCATGAAATGAAGAGTCTGCTAGACGTAAATTGGGTCTCTATTTTAGAGATAAATATCATTTGTATCATAACATAGGGGATATGTGAGTATACTTTTGTTTGAAACAAACTGAAAATAGCTGATCAAAACAATTCTTTACAATAATAATCCTAAGGACTAGTATATTTTTGTTATGTTTTGGAAGAAACATGAATTTTAAGTTGCAATCTTTTGCTTTTTCTTTAAAACAAATGTGTATGTATGTCTTTAAATCTCTCCTTATCTGTTGATCATGATGGATTAAAATACTTAGTAATATTTTCTTAATTAATTTCTGTTGAACAATCAAGCAAAATAGTCATTGTCTTTTTTAAGAAGGCCTTAAGATTTTGCCATTGGAGTTTACTTGTTTGTGCCTTTCCGATTGTTTTTCGTTTTTGTGCAATGAACAAGCAGTAGCGACAATCAAAACAACCCCAGAATATTAATAAGGTAACCACAAACCACTGTGACCACAATTTGATTCGAATGAAGAGTGCAAGCCGAAAGCACCTCTGAAGTATTCAGTATTCTGACCACCAACCACGAACTGATCGTGAAAAAGCATTTCAGTAAATGCATCATGACGAATTTGATTAATAAATTACACTGCATGGAAGTGATAGATGAAAGGATGACTAAAAAAACATTAAAACCTTTTTAAAATTTAGTAACATAAGACACCCTTCTCCTTGATATACCTTTTCCCCTATATTCGTTTTGCTTTCACCTTTCTTCCTCTTTTTTTTTTTTTTTTGGGGGGGGGAAGTAATTCTTTCCTCCATATTTTGTTCTTTTATCACACATTGTCCTAAAGCTCTTTTAAGGACGACTGAAACCCCACTATGGTCTTTCGTTGATCGTTGTACACATTTAACGTATTCAAATGCAAAATTACCATATTGATGATGTTGATGAATACGCACACTTTCAGTACGCATCTATAGTAACATCAAGAAACGCGAATATTGAATTACCAGAAACCTGTTATTGTATCTTTATTTAACCTTTGTACTGTAATTTAATATATAGCGAGGAGTCATCTGAATAGATTTTTTTCTTTCTGTCACTTAACCAAACAATTCAAATGAATTTGATACTTACGCAAGCATGCTTTGATACATTCATAAAAACAACAGATTTTTTTTCAAGCCAAACTGTTAGCACAAGCAACAACACATTTCTCTACAAATTGTTTCAATTTAGCAATAGATATTATTCTTCTATAATATAGATATCCTTACATTTTTTAACCATGATTTCAAAAAAAAAATCTTTTTTAGTATTGACATTCATATGTTACTATAAGTAGACTTTTTTTCTGTTGTGTTTTGTTTATGGATTGACATGCGTATAATTTTATATATTTTACAACCTTCATTTGATTTCTTATTACTCGGCAGTGCTCACTTATTCATGATACATTCTCTTTATGTTTGGTGTGTATTTAAACAGGTACATGAACGAAAATATCTAATTTGTGATGTTAATCATTCTTAAACCCCTTCATGAATATCGGTCACTAGAAGTAAGGATTTTTTTACATAGGTTATCCACATATTCCTCAATATGTTGAAGACATTTGTGAAAAAGATTTCTTGGAAAGGTACATGAAGCATACTTATCATTTGCCATTTTGGCATGTGCTTTTCATAATGCATTTTAATGCTTTCTTGTTTCATGCGACGATATATGTTCAGACATGAATTTATCATATGTGTTAGGAGCAGAAAACGCTTGGGCATTCCAGGCAGAAGTTCATTAAACTCCAGTAAGATTATGTGATGATCAAAGACTGATGTGATGTCTACATTGCCTGGTCCAGATCAAGTAACATTTGATGGTTATCAGATACTTTTCTATCGGATTAAAAAGTGCAGTGATATAAAAGATATATCTTCAAGCAGGTTACTTCAAGTATTACCTCCGCAATAAATACTATTTCAAATAACAAAAATTCTACAAACTGTTAAACAAACCCATTTGAATGATGTTTGAATTTCATATAATTGTATGGATTTATCCATGGGCCATTCTTTTTCAACATGTCACAAACGACATACATACTTCTTTACATGAACTTAAACATGTCACTAGTTTTGGTTTCCGCTCTAACCGAATAAGCATGTCATGGCCTTCAAACATGAGGCAACCTACATGTATATGAATAATGCCTTTTAGATATAACCCAGTAGCCCAAACAAGTTAACAAGTAATTGATCCCATGTTCAATTTAAACATAAACCGTAAACATTCAATCAATCTGTATTTATAAAAAACAAGCAAAGATTATACAAAAAATCCGGACACGGTCTGGAAAAATTCAGACATATGCAGGACGGACAAGAGTACGAAAAGCAAAAATTTTTGTACGCTGGTACCCTCGATTTGGGCGCTTCACTAAATGGTTCAGGTATAGTAACGGGTGATCATAATTGGTCAAAATTTTGACCAGTAGAATTACACAACTTGCCAGCTCACGCGCCCTATCTAACTAAATACACGGTAATCGTTCGTGAGTGGAAGGTTTTGGTAAAGAGGTTGACAAAACGGCGATGTTTACATGCGCGACCTTTGCATGACGCACCGCGTTTAAGGGGTTTTCTCTAAGATAGAAATACTCCATTTATTTTCTTGAAAATTTAGTATTTGATAGATTTATATGTGCTGATAACAATTCTAAAATAAAAAATATAGGTCACCGTGCTCGTTTTTGAGATACAGACATTTCAAAAAGTACATATTTTCCCAAAAAATCACCCGATTAACCATACAAAGTATAGGGAAAACTCCAAAATGTCGATCATTATGATTTTTTAAATTTTTACATATGTTGAAGCACTTTTCGCGCTCTTAAAAATACCGAAATAAAAAAATATGGTCACCGGGTTAGTTTTCAAGAAAAACGACCAAAACTGGCAATTTATAGATACAATTTGATTACTTTGAAGGCACATCTGCGTCTGCATAATTTTCCGCGTATATATTACGCAGCTATGCGGTGCGTGATTAACCAAACGCATTAATAAAGCATGCGTTCAGTGTGCATTGAATTTTCGCACGCAAAATGGATGCAAACATTTTTTTTGATTTTTTACTTTGTATGAAAACAATCGTTATCCCGCAGTCGTAAGCAACTGCATCTCAGAGAAAACCCCTTAACTACGCGTTACAAGAAATTCGGGCAATCACCAATGCGTCACGCGTGCAAGTGCTTGACACTGAAAACAAATGCTTTCAGGACACGGGCCAATCAAGTGCTTAGATTGATAAGAGGTTACCGGCGTCTTATTTTGGATAAGACGTCGGAGCCCAACGTACAATTTTTGTTGCTTTGTTGCATAATCTAGCACACAAAGCAGTTAAAGACATGTAAGACGGGACTAGGAAAACGTCCATATCTTGAAAGGTAGTAATTTTGAAAATATAGCTCACAGAAACATAAA
>JXSR01S042591.1:137025-151090 GCA_000969725.1 Ophiothrix spiculata | reverse complement strand
GATATGTGGGGTTCTCCAAAGTTCTATACTTGGTCCTATTTATAAGGTAGGGTTCCTTAAGTTTGCATAAGAGTTCAGTGATGATTTGAATGATCCAAATTCTGCAGGGTTTCAAGCCCTGTCTAGCAGTGTGTCATCTAGTGTAAGTTTATCCTATGTACTAGATATGTGGGGTTCCCCAAGGTACTTAACTTGGTCCTATGTATAAGGTATGTGGTGTTCTCCAAGGTTCTTTACTTACTACTATGTATCAGATATGTGGGGTTCTCCAAAGTTCTATACTTGGTCCTATTTATAAGGTAGGGTTCCTTAAGTTTGCATAAGAGTTCAGTGATGATTTGAATGATCTAAATTCTGCAGGGTTTCAAGCCCTGTCTAGCAGCGTGTCATCTAGTGTAAGTATATCCTATGTACTAGGTATGTGGAGTTCCCCAAGGTACTTTACTAGGTCCTATGCTTTGAATACTGCTGGTAGCCTTGGCTTAGCACAAGAGTTCAGTGATGATTTGAATGATCCAAATTCTGCAGGGTTTCAAGCCCTCTCTGGCACCGTGTCATCTAGTGTAAGTATACAAATACATGGTGTGTATCGGGGAAGTAGTATACAAATACAACATGGTATTGAGGGAAGCAGTGAAAATTACTGATCCCAAGGTGTTGGATGTGGGTGACTACTTCCCGACGCGAAGCGGAGGGACGTAGTCCCATGCATCCAACAACGAGGGATAAGGAATTTTCAATACTTCTCAAAATAAACCATGTTGTATTTGTTTTACTATACCTCATAAATATTTCACTGAATGTAATATAAGCAAAACCAAAAATCACCTAATATGTATACTGTTCTGAATGTATACTGTATGAATTTCCAACCGAGGGGTGCGGTAGTAGAGGTGCGAAAGTTTTTCAATTTTTTCCCTGCATGGGTGTTACGCGCAATCGGGGAAGTAGGCAAAATGCTGTCACGCGCATCAGGTTGAACTGTCCAATTATATTTCATGGTTGCCTAATGAATATTAATGAGGTATAGTGATACAATTTATTTTCCCAGAGGTACTGGCTGTAGGCCTATTACCCCAAACTCTCAGGGCGAGGGGTAATAAACCCACAGCCAGTACCGAGGGAACATTTATTGCACTAGCTACTTCCCCAATATACACCATGTAGCATTTGTTTTATTATACCTTTTAAATATTTATGAGCTAAAGATGCCAATTTATTGGGCAAAGTGCAATCAAACATAACTAAATTGAAATTTGTAGCATTGGCTTTAATATTGCATACATACATAATATCCCTTTCTCGTGTGTTTGGCTGGGCACATTTTGAACATGCATGGATGTATAAAATCATATCTTTTAATTAATAAAACCATCCAAAATTCATAAAAGGTCATTATAAATGTATTCCCTTGTCACAAATCTATGAAATTTACATCACAAGACAAGATTAGGAGTAAGCTTACTAAACAGTCAACACATGAACATGACAAAATCCAAACAGTAAGCTATAATGAAAAATTCACAATTTATAGTTGCTCACCTTCTTGGTCTTAAAATTCCCATTTCTTAGCATGTAGCAGTTGGTGTAATATTCCATAAAATTCACATTTTATTTAGTTTATCAAGTAAATCCAAGCCAGTCAGTGAGACACAGTGTAAGTCTGCTGGGAGCTGCCATTTTGAACAATGTTGTTGTGTAGTGGTTTCCAGTTTTCCATGGATCACCGTGCATAGCCACTTCACACACAATATTAAAATCTGACTTTGGGGGATGAGTCATAGGGAAAATAGCTAAAAATAACAACCGATAGATAGTGATTTCCCTAAATAGCTGTATTTATTTTTGTTGTGTCAATTGTGATTGACCAATGAATTGGTACCACTAGCTCATTAATATTTAAATGGTATAATAATATATCCCATGTATTAGGTACTTTACATAGTCCTGTGTTTAAGGTGTTATAAGGTGTGTGGTGTTCCCCAAGGTTCTTTACTTGGTCCTATGTATATGGTGTGTTGTGTTCCCCATGGTATTTACTTGGCATAAAATATACAAATTCAGTACCCAATTTGCATAATTTATGCAAACATTTAAAAATGGTTAAATGCTGTTAGACCTACCATCTTGATAAGTTATTAAGTGGTCCAAGACTTTACAAGGGCAATCCATGATCTACGTAACATCCATCATATTCCGATTTTTAGGTTATAAGAGTCTTGACTGACATTATGTTACAAATCCAAAAGGGTTCTTGCAAATTTGTAAATGAGAAAGTATGTCATTTGAATTACAACACTTTCAAAGTAAGGGTGTTCTTTGCACTTCTGAAAAAGTCTAGCATTAACAAAGCAAGACATTGAAATTCTCCATACAGTTATCCAGTGCTCCTAATCATAAGCAACTGGAATTTTTTCCTCACTTTGAAAATTTGAGCTTGTCTTTACTTTGAATATGGCATTACCAATATGCATCTTTTTAAAACTCATAGATGCATATTGCACTGTAGACCCAAAATAGACCCTTGAGGAATACCACTTGCCATAACTCTTTACAACTTTTGTCTCTTTCTAAACTTCTTAATGGACTCTGGATAAGCTATTGATACGATGGTGCTTACAACATTGAATAGCTTTCAAACTTCTAGATGGATACTATGTTCAGCCATGCCTGCAAACCCAAAATAGTGGGGAACAACATGTTATTGACTAATAATCCTTTACAATATTTGATATCTTTTTAAGGGCGGACAACACATTAATCAATTTACGTTTTTGCAAGTTTATTGTGTACAGTAACTTTTTAACAAAGTGCTTAAAGTTTCACAAGGAACATGATGGGATGTTGATTTTTGACCAGAAATCACATTTTTTGAGAAAATCAGAAAAACACATTTTTTGGCCATTATTGCTTTCAAACAAGCTAAAAATAACAAATTTAAAAAAATGACTTCTGAATGGTATTTTTAATTAAAAGCACGGCCATTCGGATGTTTCGTCATTTTTATTTTTGAGGGTTTTGACCAATTTTTTGAATTTCATGCCAAATAAGGTCAAAAATGAATTTTGACCTTATTTGGCATGAAAATAAAAGAAATTGGCCGAAATCCTCTAAATTAAAAATGACGCAACATCTGAATTGGTGTTTTAAATTAAAAACCCCATTCAGAAGTCATTTTTTTTTAAATTGTTATTTTTAGCTTATTTGAAAGCCCAAATGGCCAAAAAAATGTGTGGGTTTTTGTGTCTGATTTTCTCAAAATACTTTTATTAACTTTAAGCACTTTGTTAAAAAGTTATTGTACAAAATAAGCTTGGAAAAACATAAAATTCAGTAATGTGTTGTCCCCCTTTAAACTTCTCATTGGATACTGCGTAAGCTATTGATATGATGCCTGTGGACCTAAAATAGGCCCTTGGGGAACACCATGTTGCTGACCTTTACAATATTTGGTGTCTTCTTGAACTTGTAGATGGATATTTTGTTCGGCCATTAATACAATGGTGTCTGCAAACCCAAAATTCGCCATTTGGGAATGCCACAAAGCTAAGTTGATTACGGGCGGGTGTAACTTTCAAGTAGAGTCGGTCGGTTGGGCAATTTTTTTTTTGCCTAAAATAACCCTCAAATCTGACAAATTGGGGAAAAACAGATTTTTTTTTTTACAAAGAAATTTTCTTAAAAAAATAACCAAAATAATTAAATTTTGGCCAAAAAACAGCTGATTTTATATGATTTGGGCAAATTTAGAGACGGTCGGGCCTGTAAAACAGATTTTTTTTATTTTCGTCGTCTAACCACAACCTTTTTTTTATCTTTTCAAACTTCTAGATGGATACTGCATTAAGCCAACAATATGGTAATGCATATGGAGGGACGGAAGTCACCAGTTTTGGCGCCGGCAGTGTCGTTGTAAACTTCATGACGACGTTCACCGATGTACCATTTGCTAATGTTACTGATGATATGGACATTGGCACCCTCACGCAGATGTCGCTTAGTAACGCGATAGAGATGGCCGCAAATGATAGCGATAGTGGGTTGGATCTACCGGTTATTCCCGGATCTGCCGAGGTGATGGAAGGTTGGTTTGTCTGTCTGTCTGTCTATCAGGTTTACTTAAAGCAATACTATAAAGTGTTAAAAATGAAGCGTCCCCTGTCACCCATGACTTTTTATTTTTGGGGCTTATTGGGTTGCTTTTGGTAGATATGAATACCCTCCAAACGATTTGGCTCAAAGATGCTTATTTTTTCTGTTATGGCCATTTGTTGAATTAAATTCGGGATCCCGAATTTAATTCCACATGTGTTAGTATAGGAAAGCAAGCATAAGTTTTTTATCAATTTTTTTGTGGTAAAATATTTTTTCACAAATACACTTGAAAACGCCTTTATATAGTCACATTACTTATACAGTATTTCACAAAACCATTGTTTTGTTTGTTTCTACCAGTACATTAAAAGTATGTTTTTGTTTTCTTTTTTTACAGTTGTGATGCCAAAACCACCATCAGGTTAGTAAGAATTTAATTTCATAACACCCTGTTGGGCAAGTTTTTTTCTCACCCCGACCCCGTTGTTCCCCTGTCAGTTTATATCCTGACCCGATAAAAATTTAGCTTACCCCGTCCGACCCCGACCCGAAGGGATTTTTTCTAGACTAGACCGACCCACCAACGGTTTTTCATGATTTCCCGGTCAAGGCTGGTATCTTTTTCCAAGTCCCGATCTATTATAATGGTGCTTAACAAGGATTGTGATTTAAGCTGTGAACGATTAGGAAACAAAAATTAAGAAATGACCTTAATTAGGACCTCATGAATCTCTTACTTTGTAACAATAATAACACAGTAATAAACGCTGAAGCTTAATGCTTGTTCTTTAATATTGTAATACTTTTTCTCGAAAAAATTCATGTAATGCATATGACATAAAATTACCGTGTTTTCCTTTCCAGTCACAGCTCATGCTTTACCCGAGATTTATGTGATTGTTTATAAAGATAAAATCTTGATAACGTCAAAAGTGTACCTTATTTGGTAAACGTTCAACTTAAATCATCATGGCAAAAATTATAATTATTTTTTAAAATGTAAACTTTACCGACCCCATGTAGATTTTTCCCGACCCGGTTGACCCCGGTAATATTTTTCCCGAACATTTAGGGTTTTGGGCTTCCCCACAGGGCCTTAGTTGAAATATCAATTTCAGGCCAGATAAGGCTTAGCATCCAAAGACATTCGCTCGCCCAAGTGGCATTTGCTCATCCTACCAAGAAAACTATACCCAAACGATAAGGGTTCGGGTTATGGTTTAGTGAGTTACGGTCGGGTCATGATAAGGGTTGGCTGGGACTTAAAATATACTTTTTCCGAAAACACAAACAATCAAGACCGGAGGCCCCATTGCTTATAAATTCAACCATCACCAATTATTGTTGTTTACACTGTACCTTTAATTGTTGTTTAACCTCCAGGACTAACTGAACTCTTTTACTTTTTCCCTTTTTAGTTTGTGATAACATGAACATCAGTCTCACAATGGGCGACTCAGTTGACATAGTCTCCGGTAACTTCCCAGGGTTTTCAACCGGATATCCAAGTTGTGTAGTCGTTGTCGATGCACCGGAAGGCGAAAGAGTCTATGCAAATTTCATGGCTGCTGAATTCGGCGACACTGACAATGCCATCTTAATAATGTCAGACAATTATATTTTTGGACGTGGTAATGGTACGGGATATGCTATGGTTGACATGAACGATGAATATCCATTAGATGTCGTATCCATTGGAGACCGATTAATCTTCAATTTTACGTCGTTTGATGTGGAGGCGGAATATCGAATCTCGATTACAGTGTCGGTTCTTAATGATTCAATTATTGCAAACGGTAACTTTCTCTTTTTTTTCAGTTAATGTGAAAAGATGTGACAAATTGTCTTCAAAATTTTATTGAACAGATTTTTGTTCTTAAAATCAGTTCATCGATACTCCTTTCATTTCAAATTGTAGAGTCCATGCATTTGACATATGGAAAAATGATTGACGTGTATCATGTGGCGAATTGGTCATATTCAGCCTAGTCGCAGTAAATGTAACACAGCTAGTCAAGTCAATTTTGTTTATATGCAATGCTTTGTTTTCAAAGTCAATGAAATTCAAATTATAGTCTGAATGTTTATGAAGACTGCAATCACATAGAACTATACTATTCGGGTATACGGTGCACAAATTTACTTGGGCATGCGTATACTATAGATTCAGTAGAACACATGAATTTGGTGCTACCGGGTCACACAAGAGGGCACTATTCGAAAAAATGTATAGCTCGCCATGCCTGTATAACATATAGGCATCAAATACCGTATGCCGTATACTTCTATGTGATAGCAGCCAAATGGTGATTCTGCAGTAATGAACTTAAATTCATTTTGTAGAGACTATGTGTTAAAGTCACGTGAAAAAAAAACTTTCATTTTTACGCGTCTGGTACGCCGAGGTTAAAGTTCAAACACAACTCGCACGTTACTCATGAGCTCGTGTGATTTGTCTGTTTTGTTGCTGTGTGACTTGATGATCGATTTGATTGATTTGTTGTTAATGCACAGAATGAAAAGGGTTTTTTCAGATGAATATAGTATGTATTTGCTGATATCTTATAATGCCTTGTTTCCAGGGACGGAATTCTGCAGCAATGAAGTTCAGTTTGTAGAGTCTGAATATGTCTGTGACGATACCCCACAATGCTCAGATGGCAAAGACGAATGGACATGCTGTAAGTTATTATTTTTTATAAATGCCAATATTCAATAGACCTTTTCAAAATCAATTCCGAAATCTCCGGAACGTCAGATCATATGGACTTATTTTCAAACAATCACATAAAAAGCTCATTAATATGCAAATTTGTATGCAATCGGGTCAAATGAATATGAACTTTATATTATGGGTATTGTGTTACGGAGGCATGTTTTCTGTCAGCAATTGTCGGAAAGTATAAAATTTGCTTCGGGAATTGAAAAGGTCAGTTGTTTTTTGTACCATATTTCAGTATTGCTATTGCTATTTCTCTTTTTTTTTGGTAATTATTTTTTATAAATTTGTAACTCACTGTAGATGATGTTCTTGTATTCTTGACACAGAGTGGTGTAGAATAGATTGTAATGCCCTTCACAGTTCCATTTACTGTTAACGCCAATATTTTCGCACTCAGTAATTTTCGCCCACAGCCAATCTTGTGCCATTTCGCATATTTTGTATTTTCACGCACGTGAACAATAGCCGAGTATGGAATTTTCTTTGTAAAAAATGCACATTAATTTTTGCGATGCATTTTTTTTTATTGCTAACATAACTTTGCGCGGAAATAAATGAAGCGTGAAAAATACCGCATATACAGTACCATTTTAGAGAATGCAAGCTCAAAATGAGATTTTTTTCAAAAATGTCACAAAAAGTGGACCAAAATGACATTTTTACTAAATTATTTACAAGCAACACTGTCAGCTTTAACATCAGCTCTGACAGACAGAATGTGATGATGGGGTAATCTACACAGAGTATAGATCCAGATGCGCATTGAAGATCCAGATCTGAGATCCGCATCTCCGTAGACCGCTTGTCACGTACGCATGTACGCAGAGTGCTGTACAGCAGATCCAGATCTGACGCCTGTGTAGCCACAGTCTATTGCAAAGCGGCTTATGGAGATGCACATTCATCTGGATTTGTACTCCCGTGTAGATTGCGCCAGTATAGAGGCCTGTAGCCAGATTTTTTATAGAGGGGTCAGTAAATCACCTTGTTTATGCTTTCTCCAAGGAAACCCCACTTGGTACTTGAATGCAGGAGGCAGACCGGAGAAAAACCTGCAATGGACTGAAAAACCAAATGCACATAAAGTGCCAGGTGCGGGACTTGAACCCTGGGACCTCATTGGTGCAAGGCAAGAGAACTACCGCTGCGCCAACCCGCTCCCCCTTACTTGCCGCCAAGAATGAATATTACAACAAAGGTTCATTTTGCTCTATTTCTGTGTGATTTGTATTTAGTTCTCTTTCTGTTAATCAATTTTCATGCTTATTTCCTTAAGTTTTTCATTCTAAGTGGAATCTAGGCTTGACTCTTTATAACTCATATTAAAAACATATTGTTTTTACAACTTCAGACTGCGGTGATGAAACTGATTTTATTGTCAGTGAAGACATCCTCAACACAACCGAACTAAACTCACCACGTTATCCGCAGGACTACCCCGTCTTCACCGACTGCACGTACTTTGTCTCGTCACCAAACAACGAACCCTTCGTAGTCCGTTTTGAGTCATTTGATGTACAAGATGAGTCGGATTTTCTGTATATAGGCCCTGCTGATAGAAGCGAGCCATTAACATCATACACAGGGAGCACAGTTCCATCTACATACAGAAGTGAAGGAGAAGAATTGATGATGAGATTTTATGCTGATGGGGATGGGACTGCTAGAGGCTATCAGCTCATATTATCATTAGCAGGTAGGTCGAGGTCTCGTGAATAAGTTCTAAAAAATATTTTCGGCAAAACTTGAAAACACCAATGCTTCAAACTGGCTAGTTCAAACCATGGATAATTGAGTGAGTTGGTCATCTCTTTCTGGCAGGGTCTTTAATTGATAAAACATGTAAATGAGTCACTTTCTTGAACTCAATTTTTCACTGTATGCAGTGGGGTTTGAACCCATCCCTTTTTATTTTTACCCCACCCTTTTTATGAAAACACCCTTTATACCGAAAATTCTCTGAACCCACCCTCTTTAGAAATTTCATGAACTTTTCATTCTGATGAGGGTACTAAATTCATCCCACTTTGGTTCATTGATTAAACTTAGCTCAGCAATGTAGAATACATAAATGACGACACCATCTGTGTTCGAAATAAGGGTTTTTACATACATGTGCAAATGCATGTAATATTTGCTCAGTGCATGTGTATTTTGCAAGTGCATTTTTATGTGTGTTTTCAGCACATTTTTGATGAATTATCTCATTAGTGCATGTAAGTTTTATTTTCTATTGAATATGCTTATTCTGATTCTCGGAGCTCCTCAGCACCACTAATTTTCAGTCCAATTGTAAGCAACCACACCCTTTATATTTCAACCCCACCCTTTTTATCAAGGCACCCTTTATACTGAAAATTCTATGAACCCCACCCTTTTGACAGTTTTTTTTGATTTTGTAGACCCACCCTTTCTAAAGCATGGGCTCATATATTGTTTTTGAGAAAATCATTAAAAATTAGTTAATTGACCAATATTTTTGGAACGAATATGAAAAATTGATAAGTTGCATATTAATGAGATTTGAACTTGTGGTGTGTTTGTATATGGCCTATGAAATCAGCCGTTTTTATGGTAATAAAAGATCAAATATCAAAAGAAACATTGATTTATTAATATTGAATAAATAAGTATGATTAAGTCGCCTATACTAGTATGAATTTTTGATGATTTTAGGTCGTTTAATATAAAAAATTAGGTTTCTGAACATTTTTAATGCGGGAGTGTACTTTTAACTATCATTGCTGTAGTCCTAATGTAATCATTATAGGGTCACTCCAGTGACTACTGAATTAAGAATTTTGATGTGTATAGAAATAATGTACAACTTTGGTTTTTCTAGATATGGTCCCGCCAGAAATACACAACCTACCAAACGACACCGAAGTCGATAACTCTCCTGGACAAGGATACGCCGTAGTAACATGGACGGATCCGGACGTGACAGATAACGGTGATTCGTACACGGTGACTAAGTCGCATGAATCGGGAGATCAATTTCCAACTGGTGACACCGAAGTTGTTTACACTGTCGTAGATGATGGCGGTAACTTGGTAAATGCATCCTTTGTCATCACCGTTAAAGGTATGTCAAAAGTTTGTTGTTTGAAGTATTAGAAAATGTTACAATTTTTCCTCCAATCATATTTGCTTCCTTTGCCCCTTGAGGACGTACCTTCTTCCTTGGATGACATGTCAACACATGATTTGTTAAATTTCGATTTATAATTTGTTAAATTTCCATTTGCTTTATTCTCACCTCCATATGATTTTATATCGAACCTCCAAACTTTGATATGTCCCTCTAGATTGTATCACGTTTTTGAGACGGCATGGCGACTCATGTCATGACGTGGAATGGTGCTTTCATGTACTTTTTCATGCTCATTTGCTAATGTTGTTACTTAGATTTGCGAATGGTATGTCACTTCCTGACTCGTGTCATCACCTTGTTTAGGCTTTCGCTAAGGAAACCCAACTTGGCACTTGGTACCAAGTAAGCTAAAGGAAACTTATCTTCAACAGGGCTCCAAGATGTTTTTTAAATTCAGTTTTGAATGCAGGGGAAGACCGGAGTACCCGGAGAAAAACCTGCGGAAGCGAGCATGGACTGAAAATCAAATGCACATAAAGCGCCGGGGCGGTACTCGAACCTGGTACCTCATTGGTGCAAGGCAAGGGAACTACCGCTGCGCTAACCCGCTACCCACTTGACGTGGGATGTTGCAATTCTTGTTCTGGTTCAAGTCGTTTAATTTGCTTTTTGATGCTATGTTTTCAGATGTCGAACCACCATACTTTGATCCACCTATGGAGGACATATCGCTGTCGTTAGACGGCATGCCGACCCGGGTCGTAACGTGGGAATTGACGGCTAAAGATAACTCTGGTGAAGACGACCTCACAGTGGTGTCAAATTATGATTCCGGCGACTCTTTCGACGCAGGGGATGTGTTGGTTACTGTGACTGTCACTGATGCATTTGGTAACGAGGCCTCTACCAGTTTCAATATCCTAGTCTCAGGTATTAATTTTAATCAATCAATCAATATCAATCAATTAATCAATCAATCAATCAATAACAGATGAGTATAGAGTACCATGTTAATCATTCTGTCAATCAACCACTGATGATATGCAGTGGAACCCCAATAAAACAAAATCTCTGTGGCCCAAGATTTTAGTTTGTGTTATCAGAATTTTGTACTATCCAACCCATGTCGCATAGAAAATCAACACATGGGACTCCAAAATTATTTTGTGCTATCAGGGTTTTTGTGTTAACGAAGTTCCACTGTGTATAGAACCGGCATGGCATCATAGTATCTACCAGTTTCAACATCTGAA
Source organism: Ophiothrix spiculata (assembly GCA_000969725.1). NCBI lineage: Eukaryota > Metazoa > Echinodermata > Ophiuroidea > Amphilepidida > Ophiotrichidae > Ophiothrix > Ophiothrix spiculata. The sequence continues at coordinate 139,926 of JXSR01S042591.1, read as the reverse complement.
TCTCAGATATATCAATCAATCAATCAATCAATAACAGATGAGTATAAGTACCATGTTGATCATTCTTTCAATCAACAACAAAGGATATGTTTAGAACCGTGCATGGCGTCCAGTATGGGTCAAAACATAGTTCTTTTGAGCTATCAAACATTTGGTGTAACAAGTCTTTGTTACCTTATAATCTGATATATAGTTCCAATGCATTTTCTATTAATAGCGGAGGCTTGGTGATGAAAAATCAATACACCACAAAATTGTCTTTGATGTCAAATGTTTGGTGATTTTCAACACCAAGCATCCGTTATTGATTAGAAGATGCATTGGAATTAATGTAATAACTAAGACTTATTGCACCAAATGTTTGATAGCTCAAAAGAACTATGTTTTGACCCTATCTACCATTTTCAACATCTTAATCTCATCAATCAATCAATCATTCAATCAATCAATCATCCAAAGATGAGTATTGTACCATGTTAATCATTCTGTCAACAACAGAGCATATGTATAGAGTTAAGGCATCTACCAGTTTCAACATCTTTATCTCAGATATATTAATCAATCATTCAATTAATCAAATCATCTTTATCTCAGATATATTAATCAATCATTCAATTAATCAAAAATTTGTATCTAGTATTTGACAGGCACCCCTTATAACTTTTAGCATCCATGCTTTAGAAGAGTGAAGACCCAACCTTGAGTACCAATGAAAGAAATTTGTCAAATAAATGTAGCGTAATCAAGTCAGTCTTGATCAATTTATTACTAGCTTTGGACAACGCGCCCCCAGTATTCAACTCGACGATAGAAGATTTCGACATTATTATCGAAGAGTGGGAAAATAACGCCACCGTGGACTGGACGCCTCCAAACGCTACCGACGCATCTGGCGAGGTTACGGTCACATCGACGCATGGACCAGGCGATGAATTCTTTGTTGGTTTGACGACAGTTGTCTATACGGCAGTTGACGGGTCGGGTAATAATGCAACACTGGAGTTTGATGTTAATATACGGGGTAAGTGAAAACAATGCAAGTGCAAAAAAATATTTTTGTTTTGTTTTGTTTTGGCAATAGACCGTACTGATGCGAATATAGTCCCATCCTTTTTTACCTTAGATTTTATTCAAATTAGGGGTGGGACTTAAATCGGGGAACTTTCATAAATTTATAAATCGATGTTTAATGTGGTAATATTACTTCGATTTTAGGTCACCATTTTGACAAGTTACAACCGTGATTGCGCATGTCTGCCAAGTATGATAGCGCATGCTCTGTTTTAATTTTACCGTTATATAACCGTAAACATCGCCATCTGTTGACGATCAACAGATCAAAACAAAACAGAGAAAATAAAAGGCTTACATCGGCGATCTTCCTGCAAGTGACATTGCATTTTCGATAAAATGTCACAAGTTTCCACGATAATGGAGGTTAGTTTGCGACTATTTTTGGAAGCAGATTTTGATATTTGATAATTTTTCAAGGTCATTTGGCAACTTATGGCCGTCAGTGAAATGATTATTGGAATATTTTGGTAATGATAATTTGACAACTCCTAAAAAATACCAATGGGACTTAACACGCGTGTACATTAATTTCACTGAAATTTTGTAAATTTGGGGGGGGGGGACTTAAATGGAGTAAGGGATTATACACGCGTCAGTAGGGTATATTATTTTTAGCCACAATTTTGAAAACATAGTGATTAAACATTTTGTGATCCCAGCTATTACTGAACTATATTTTACTGGGGAAAAAAATGAGACCAGAATGCAAAGTGTCTATCAACCAGTCCGCAGCCTCAATCTTCTGCAAAACTCGTTGGAACACTTGTGCTATGTATGCAATGACAATGAAAAAGTTTGCTTGTGTAAAATTGCTTGTGTGATATTATAGAAAACTTTGGTTGTTACCATTTACAAATAAATTTTCCAATCCTCCTCCCTCCCCTCAATCAATATTGTGTACACGTTTGTCTAAAATACTCAACATTGATTAAGGGGAGCGGGGAGACTGCTTAATATCAGTTAAGTGTCAGACAGTTTTGCAGAAGATTGCTGCTTGCTGTCTGTGACCTTTAACCAAGTTTCCTTCCCTAAGTATTCTACTTTGCTTGCTGTGACCTTTAACCCAATTGTACCTCCCCTGAGTATGCAACTTTAATTGCTGTGACCTTTAACCCCAATTTTCCCTCCTCAGTATTTTACTTTGGTTGCTGTGACCTTTAACCCCATTTCCCTCCCTCAGTATTCTTCTTTGCTTGCTGTGACCTTTAACCCCATTTTCCCTACCTCAGTATTCTACTTTGCTTGCTGTGACCTTGAACCCATTTCCCCTCCCCTCCCTCAGTATTCTACTTTGCTTGCTGTGACCTTTAACCCCATTTTCCCTCCCTCAGTATTCTACTTTGCTTGCTGTGACCTTTAACCCCATTTTTCCTCCCTCAGTATTCTACTTTGCTTGCTGTGACCTTAACCCATTTCCCCTCAGTATTCTACTTTGCTTGCTGTGACCTTTAACCCCATTTTCCCTCCCTCAGTATTCTACTTTGCTTGCTGTGACCTTGAACCCATTTCCCCTCAGTATTCTACTTTGCTTGCTGTGACCTTGAACCCATTTCCCCTCCCTCAGTATGGTACTTTGCTTGCTGTGACCTTAACCCATTTCCCCTCCCTTGAGTATGCCACTTGGCTTGCTGTGAACTTAACCTCATTTTCCTCCCCTCAGTATGGTACTGTAGTAGAATTGGGTTTTAGCATTAATTAGTGTTGTGTGTCTTTACAAAAAAACATAGTGACATTTTTAGTGTTGTGGGACTGGAGTTCGTGTTGTTTGGCCGTACGCAATCCTGTGTGGACTTCGTGGTGTTCCTGTGTGGATTTGAAGAGTTTGCA
>JXSR01S042591.1:123085-136291 GCA_000969725.1 Ophiothrix spiculata | reverse complement strand
GGAGATATGGGACTGGGAAGCTTGCAGATAATTTTCTCAGTGAATTAATTACAAAAAAACAAAGCATTGGTGAATCAATACAAGAACTGGGAGAGGCAATTAGCGAACTTTTGCAACAAGCATATCCTGACATTACAGCTGATAGGTTAGAGCATCTCAGTGTTTTGTATTTTAGAAACGCTATATTAGACTCTGAAATCAGATCTGCCTTATTTTATTCTAAACCTGCTGGGCTTGATGAAGCGATTAGAATTGCATTGGATGCCCAGAGGTTCATGGACTTAGAAGCTGATAGGGTGAACTCAGACATGCAGTCTAAGACGGGCTTCGAGGTAACTGATGAACTTCAGAAAAGCTTAGATGGTCAAGAAAAGCAGCAGGAGGAACTGATAAGCACGTTGAAAAATGTAACACTGGAGCAACAATCGCCAAGTATGCATACTTGTAGAAAAAACAGAAAACGTTCACGCCTCTGTTATTTTTGTAGGGAATATGGACACAAACTAAGAGAATGCCCCAAATCCCAATGTAATTACAAACCAACTGAAAGTTCGCGTCATCTCAACCAACGTAGCAGAGTGTCACGTGTTAACATGGTTAAAGAGAAAAAGCCAGAGTGCATGAACAAGCAGTTACAACAAGATTTAACTCCAGTGGCCCAAGACTTGACCATGCGGAACACTCCCAATCATAAGTCACATGAACCCTTTGGGTTGATTGGTTACTGGTATACCTATGTAAATTTGACAGCTTACCAACATGGAATTTCCTGCATCATGTGGCCAGTGTATGCAACGACACATACAACTGTGGAATGCTCTTCATCTCATCTGGATAGATAAATGTGTTTTACGCACTGGGGACAGTGCTACCTGAAGGGAGGGAGCAATGTAGTAAAATTGGGTTTTAGCATTAATTAGTGTTGTGTGTCTTTACAAAAAAACATAGTGACATTTTTAGTGTTGTGCGACTGGAGTTCGTGTTTTGTGGCCGTACGCAATCCTTTGTGGACTTCGTGGTGTTCCTATGTGGATTTGAAGAGTTTGCAGGATTGTAATATAGATTGGGATGTTTATGTTAATAATGTGTAATTTGAGGAACATCCTGGGCTACAGATATAGATGCATTATTGAGAACAATTAGTTCGTGTAAGCTTCCATTGTAACTGACTGTCTAGATGTACTAGAGACTCATACAGATGTTTGATATAAGCAGTCACGCCCATGCAAATGTAAATAGAGTTATTGTTTAGATATTGTTTACTGGATGTTGAAGATTAATAATTAGAAATATATGACTGGTGCTAAGTGTGTTTACTTTTACCATGGCAACAGATGAGTTACACTAATAAGGCTTTCCATCAGCCCAACTTATCCACGTTATCATCACCGCTCGGTTTACGTTCACGTTACACTGGTAATTTTCCTCTGCAGCATGGATTAATTAGTACGGCATTTTATTTTATTTATTTTTTTCTTGCATTTGACTTTACAAATCTGGTTTGTTCACAAAAACAATATGCATTTCCTGGCTTTTAATAATTTTATTGTGTATTTTAATGTAAATCTTACTTGTGTGTTATCATATGCCTTGTGTAAATTTCTTGATGTGTTATATTTGTGTATTTGTGCAATATTTATATGTACCCGGCGAATACAATGATATGATATGATATGACGATAAGTGGGAAGTGAATAATGCATGTTGTCAAGTACAAGAATTGAAGTGGTAAATAGAAATAAAGGAATGTAAAGATGCATTCGGATAATTGAATTGAAATTAAATTAAGTAGATAAACGAGTAGTTAAATGTCAGACTAATTTACAAGTTCTATTATTTCTTTTTATACTTTATCTTTTATCTTTTTAAGATGTAGAAAAGCGTTTTTAAAAGGCGGCGAATTTCAAATTCCTTGCATTTGAATTCAGTGTTTTCAGCCTAATCGAATTGGGAAACTGTGTATAAGGTATCTAATTGCTATATTTCATTATTTTGTTTGTGTTTGTTTGTGTGTTTATGGTTTTTGCGACACTTCTTCCAACTTTAGGCGTCATTTTTAAAAGTCTGATAAACGACGTAATTGCTCCTGGCATAAATGTGGTTACATAAAATCATGATATTTAGCATTGTTTTAATATATCCATTAACCGATTTAAACCGAATAATTGCTTAGTGCGGTGTGCTTTTACTAGACACATATATTTTTTGCTACTTCGTAAGGTCAGTCAGTCAATCAGTTAGTCATCTCAGTACTAGATTTAAAATATACGCAGATCTAAGTTCATGTATTAAGTACTATTCTGGTACGAGTACCACTATCCTCACTCAAGAAAGATAAACAGAAGAAAAATACATATTTCTATGAAAAGAGATAACAACTTAGCAAGTTTATAAAATATCATTTTTCTTTCCACTCTATATGTGTCAAAGACAACTACAGCCTATATGATAACACGGGAATGTGAATCAATCACGTGCTAAAAGCATTTTTAGTTCGGAAAAAGACAAATCGACTCGAGATATAATAATAAAGTACTCTGGCTGTGTGTACCAGGAGATTTGTTTGATAAAGTATTCTTCAATAGGGTAGTACCGCACATCTCGTAGTTTCAGTTATATACATGTATCGTTAAGACTACGTTACTTCCATTTACCGTTTGCATATTTTTTCTTACTTTTCAACCCTAGTGATATATTATTACTAGCAATTTTGACATTCCTGTTGTAAACAATTTCTAAAAGACGCATATTCAATTGATTTTAAAAAAGAAACATGTCAAAATTTTTCCATTTTTGAAACAGGTGTGAGTATTGTCGATGTTTGTTTTTTCGTTTTGATTTAGCGCTGTTTTAGTCATATAGGTCCTAAATAATATTTAAGCCATGGTTAAGAATAACTATTATTTTTATAATGACTTCTTCTTAAGAATGCCATTTAAAATATATAACTCTTAACAATTTATGGCAAACCCATGATACTTTTATCAAATCTATAATTAGCTGTACTTTATTTCTAATAATTTGTTAAACTTAGCACCATTTCTTTAGGCTTAAGAAACGATGTGGTTTTCGTTTTAACAATATATTGTTTTGATCGTTTTAAGGTGCTAACTATATGCTTCTAGTCATGTTCCAACACGTTATGTTGCTCTGTGCCATCTTTCAACTGATCATTCCTGATGGAGCTAAATCAGTTAAGTAATTCTGACACATCTTTGTAACAATATGCGTTTCTAATTTAGTTTGACCTGTTTTAGTTTATATTAAGTAACACTCGTGACAACCATAACTATCGGCACTTGTCATAAGATATGAAGCAAATGGTGATTGGTGTTGCCCGAAATATTAACAAAGTAGTTTAGAATCTATTCCCAAAGGAAAAGAGGATATTTTATTGCACTACAGAGCTCTTTTTCAGTGCTACATCCTGGATGGGATGTACAACAATGAGATAAGTTGGATTATACTTTACATTTGAGGCATGATGTCTTTTTCAATTTACAATTCGGTTAACAAAGTGCTCAGGATGGCAATTGGTACTCGTGCTCATCATAAAAATGGCGTAAAAGGGTCTGATTTTGTACCACAAGTGGCGTCTACGTTTTTGAAAAAGGGGTAGTTGTCAGCATGATTTACGCCATTTAGGGTTCTAAATTCAGGCTAACTTTGCTGCCAAGGGTCACTTTTCACTAAGAGTTGCTCAGCTGAGTATTGTGCTGTATATTTTTTGCATAAAAAGTTCTTAAAGCAAGAGAAAATAAGTATTGACTTCATGTAAGCATGGTAAATAAATGAACAACTTCAATTGTATACTTTTTAATACCTAATTTTTAGCAAATGGTCATTCCAAACTTACGCAATTACACCATTTGGGGTGCGATTTTCAACATCTTCACTCGGACCTTACGCCATTTAGGGTTGCAATTTGCTCTCAACAATTACGCCATTTAGGGATCAATTACGAGGAGCTCTGAAAAGCATGGCTACCACTCTATTGTTGAAGCGCCCCCCATCCCCGGGTTACTTTGTTATCCGTATTTATACACGAACTTAAGTAGGGCAATGTTGTATGAACTAATTTAAATAATTGCATGGTTGAATATTGTTTTAATAATCCTCGTATTCCTGAACCTTTTGTTGTAACACGTTTTCCCGAGGAGGAGGGTTAAAACTTCAAAATTTACACACCTAAAGTTATATTGTTTTGGTACTTTTGTAAAGAATAGGGTCTCCTCTTCCATTTAATACCAAGGTCATGAAAATCGGTTGTCACAAACTAATTCCGGACGAAAAATTTCGCTTTTTGGCAAAAATAGTCACTTTTTCAAAAAATCGTTATAAAGTTCTAAATGTTAGAATTGTCGGATTTTTTGCTAATAATTAAAGGAAACGACAATTCTAACATATCCTGTAAGTGTCAACTCCATACCATACAGATATTTTTCAAAATGGCGATTTAATTTTGTCCAGGTGGCAACCATCCCACCCATACCCTCGGAATTGACGGTCTACCATAACCCCATCTTAGGTGGTACCCGAGACTGTTTTCGTCAAAATGACCGTAAAAACAATAACCTAAATGCACATTGTCGCTTTGTTTTTCGTTTTTGTGGCGGTAACCCTATAACCATCTATATTTTTCTCTATACATTTTTGTGAAATTCTATCACAATCACTTTCACGTGTAAATGATTAACCATCGTTTTCTTGGGCCTTTTTCTGTAAAACGTCTTCCTGAGGAGGAGTGATTCCATGATGACCTTGAAATTTATATTATTGTATAGGGTAGAGTCTCCTTTTTCCATTGATACTAAGATCATGGAAATTGTTTCAAATGATGTTACTAAACTTCTAAATGTCGAAATGTCATCTTGTTTTTTGCTAATAAATAAAGGAAACAATATTTTGAACATGTAAGTTTCATGGGTATGTATGTATGCTGATATTTTCCAAAATGACGACTTTTGTTCAGGTGCCAACCATTCTCTTCTTTTACGGCCTACCATATACTAATACCGATATTGTTGTCATCAAAATGACTGCAGATGATTCATCAGGAATTACTTAAATGCCAAGGGCCACTTTGTTTAGTGTGCTTTTTGTCCCAAACGAACTAACACAACGAAGTGGTAACAACCATGCCCCCTTAGGAAGACACGGGTCAATATATCTTCACTTCGGAGATAGTAGAACGAATCTCAGCACCTTTTGTACTGTTCCTCTCGATTTTTGTGGCAGAACAAGTTACATCACTCATTGTGGTGTTCTTAATTTGGCAAAACAACGTATGTCTGAGATACGCTAATTTGCAATTACAAAGTTTGTACATTATACTATGGTGGAAATTAGAAGGAGGTTGTCTATTTTGTTTTATTTTGTTTTTAAAGCAATGAATATGCGTACAACAACATAACATACGACTAAAAATAAAAAAGTACAACCAAAATGTGTTGACGTAGCTTTTGAAAACTGACAAGCGAAAACAAAAAGGTCTTACAAGCGCACGGCAAGGTTTCAACGATGTTTAAAACATCATTACATGTTACTTGCCTTAAACTTTTGTACCATTGATTTTGACATTTCACCGGTAATAAATCATCCGATATTTAGTCCACAACCCACTACGTTACCATTTTTCATGCCTTAAATGACAGGAATATGCCTTGAGGGTATCATTGTGTCCTTCACAACCCTCAAAGTAGACCACATAGTAGTGCGTGGGCTAAATATTGGATGATTTATTACCAATTAAATGTCAAAATCAGTGGTACAAAAGTTTAAGGCAAGGCACATGTAATGATTTAAACTATTTTCCTTTTATTTTCTTTTGATTTTGTTCTCTCCTCCCCTTTCTTTTCTATCTTTTTATCGTCAAAATCCCCGAATGGGCCTTTTTCCCCGACTAACACACAAAACTGGGGAATATATACCCCATCCCCCTTTGGCACGTCACTAGACGGTCTGCCTCGTTAATTAATTTTACATTTTCGTTAATAAGTTTTATATTTGTTTCCAATATTTGATTTATTTTGAATTTTTTGAAACTAAACTGGCTAAATAGTCTTCACCAATTTAAACATAGTTTTATATTAATGCATAATAATCTATTGCCACTGTTTTTTGTTGGGGGCTGGTTAGCGCAGCGTGTATGCCCCGCCTTTCACCGCTGCTGCCCGGGTTCGATTCCCGGTCGGACCTAAGTTGTACGTTAATTTGGTTGTCGACTCGTCCTCGCAGGTTTTCTCCGAGCACTTCAGTTTCTTCCTGCATCTAAAATCATAAATTATTTCCAATATTCTGTCTTTCACACCACTGAGGCGTCCCTTGAATTTAATGAATGTGCACTATTGGGATTTAGCCTGGCTTTCAGCTGAATGTTATAAATAAATGAAAATTATTACCATCCGTATCTATGAAACAAAATATATGAAATTCAATCAAATTAAATTACATGATTCAAATTGATTGAATTTGATACAAACGGTTCTTATTCATATGACAGTAGATAATATTTGAAACTTGTTAACTCTGTCTTAGAATTGAAGCGTTATAAAAAAACCGACTTATTTAGAAAACCAATTAATGCTATTAAATGTGTAAAATATTGTTTCCTAGAAAGTAAAGCAATCTATCACATAAGAAAACTATTTTATGATAGATCCACGAATACGCCCCTAAAAACAAATTGTTTGGTTAAAAATGAATGATACTGCACGACTGTCATTTAATGTGCACGTGCTGATGTTTAATATGTTAACATGTTTAATAGCAAAAAGCACTTAATGTCAATACACTACCTCTTTAAACTGCTTTTAAAATGTCGAAATCGTATCAAACATTTTATATCCTTAAGACTGCAAAATAAATTGATGCACTCTTATGACGGAAACATCTATTTTATCACTGAATGTCTCGTCTCCAAGAATATTAACGGTTAATGACGAAACAATATACTAGTATTACACAACATATACAAGCATTCGGTGTTAAGATTTCCTGTCTAAAAGCTAGAAATAACAATAAAATAATCTACGGGTTTTTAAAGTTTGAAACAGCTAGGGTTAACACAGAAAAATAAAAATATAATATTCAAAATTCTAATGTATCACTGGAGAAACCATCAACTTGCATAAAAAAGAAAACAGAAAAAATGTGTATAGGAGATACCAATGCGTCATACAAGATGCTGTTCTTTTTTACATATGTTCTGCTCTGCATTATACGATTTATATTCTTCAAAATCTTATCGTAATGTTCACATTTCTCTCTTATAACACAGACACGAGACGCCCTGTCTTATGAATTTTATTGATTCTATAATTATGAGACGGAAATTAAACGATTGGACGTTCTGAGTGTTGTCCAACTTGTCCCTTTGAAAAGGAGGAAATTTGTATTGGTTTTTATGGCATTGCTATTGCTGGGCGTTAAGTAGGGCTGTTTTCGTAATGTAACCTTTGGTCGATGCCAGGCAACATTTTATAATAAAAGGCACTTAAGTCAATGGTTTCGACAAGAACGCTAGTTGAGCAACAACAGAACAATTACTGCAGAACATTTGTGATACGTCATATCGAAAGGTATCATTAAGGTGTAATTCACGATTCTGGTGTGACAAAAACCTCTCCTCTTTTTCAAGCTAAATAAAAAGAAGAATACCGTGACAACATAAATGTAGTCTGAAAATTTCACTTGATTCTGACAATTTGTTTTCAAGTTACAAGCTTTTCAGTATTTTAAAAATCCCCTATAGACTACTGTGTTGTAATTACTGTCAGACCCCGACAGTAATTAGACAATGACATATTGTCTCACTTTTCTAAACAATGGGAACATATTTGAAAGAATGGTTTGGGGATTGTAACATAAACTAGTTAAAAATTCTTACCAGCTAAAAATCTCAATTTTGAGAGGTGACATTGAAGATGAAAAGTGGATCGCTATAGTAACTTACGAGATACAGGAAATTGAAGCTGATCATAGTCAAAATCACGTCCAAGGTCGAATAATTTATAATGTCAACAGAAACGTTACCTATGAAGTGTATTCTATCATATTAATCAGGTGCCGATATCCAAAATATAAGACAAATGGTTTAAAACCGAGATAAAAATCAATTTCCATTCAAGTTTTACCAGAACAGAAACTTTAAACTCAATTTTGTCAGAACTATATTTTTCTGAATCAGCCCGATGCTTTTTTATCAATTTAGATGTAACTTTGCAATCAAACATCCAATAACCAAAACCAAGGTGTCATTTGAAAGCTGAAAATAAAATATTTTAGATAAGACCAAAAAATCAATTTTCATTTTGGGACCCTTAAGGTACCTTTCAATATGACGGGTCACATTTTATTATAATAAAACTATGCAAGATCAATGGACCATGCTCTTAATCCATGCCAGCAGCAGTATTCGTGATGGCGGCGTAGTGTTACTTGAAATAAAACCTAAACATGTAGCCTTTAATAATTGGTTTAGAGTAAAGGGTGTAAGTGATCCGTAAAGATTCATACGCTGTTATTTCGTGTGGTAAACAACTCCAATGACACCTCTAGATAAGACAGCGGAAAAGAATGCTCAAAATCATTAAAGGCGGTGTCACACATCACAAAACGTACGAATAACGTACTAATAACGTACACTGGATTTGTCATTGAAATACATGTAATATCGATTACCAAACAAGTTCGTTATTAGTACGTTATTCATACGGTACGGTGATGTGTGACACCGCCTTAAGGTGCATTCATATTTACATCACTAGTACAATAAACTCTGCGTCATAAGTTCTTACACATGAATTCGACACGCATGCAGATGAATTAAATTAACGTTTTTCTGGCAACTTTTGGCACACTAACCAAGTCTTATCAATTTGTGGTCAGAATTTTTCAAGGTCTTTAACATGCGATACCGATTTGCAAAGAACGGATAATTAAAAAAAAAAACCTCTAAATTCAATTGTTGTAAATTCCTGAACGACACACTGAGGGTATAACTACAAACACTATGACTGTCTACCATTAGAAGCCGGTGTAATGAGACTGAGTGACTCACATAACCAGGAGTCCGGGTCTAATTGAACTACACGGAAAGAGTCGCAACCCAGTCTGGATGATGCAACTCTAAAACTGTTGAGCATTTTGAGAAATTAAGGGAGGACGTTACCCCCTCGTTTTTGACAAAAATATATATACACACATTATGCTTGTTTTACTTACATTAAGTTATTTTACTACTGATTTTGATTATGTATTTATCTTTAAGCTTAACCACAGAGTATATAGTAAGAAGAGACCAAAAAAAAAAACAAACCTGAAGCACATTCATTGGACATTTCCATTAATATATTAAAGTTTATCATCACGAAATATGTAATTTAGTTTGCTGAATTTTGCCCATGCTAGTTGGATTCCTCTCTTTACTTCCCCTGCCGTTTCGTTTTCCAATGAGATTTTCTTTCCCAGATACATGATTTTCTGACCTCTGACTTATCATCACTTAGGTTTTCTTTATATTCATGCGAAGTCCAGCACGACTCTCTGTATCTAGCTCCTGCATCATTGACTGCAACTCCATTGTTTGTAGCTGATCATACCCTGGTCACATAAGCTTGCGGCAAGGTTACGATGTGTTTACGGTGTCATACCGGGCTGTATACCACAGACGCCGACCGGTGTCCGACCGGACATCGCAAACTTAAATATTGATTTGTTTTAAAGGGACTAACCTAGATTCCACTTTGAATTAAACACTTAAATGGAAATGCTCTAAATTAAAGCTTAAAAGTGTAGTGAAGATCCAAAAAGTACAAGAATTTACACAGAAATGGCTCAAATTGAGAAAAAATTAAGTTGCAATATTCAGAGATGCAAAAACAAGATCTTTTTAAGATTTGAAAGTAGAAACACTGTTTTTACACCATTTTTCCCGTCGACGGCAAAAATAAAGTTGTAAAGAATTGCACTTTTCTTTAATATTCCTTTAAATTATGGAAACATACATGTTCTATTGATTCATGTAAAAAGTGGGTACAATAATAGTGGAAGAATCTATAGGCCCTGCAGTCCCTTTAATTTTGAATGCTAGTCAATTAATTTTGGCATGCCAGACATCGATGGGTCACCAACCGGTCGCCGACCGGGGTCCGGTTGGTCACCGACCGCGCTCCGTTCGGGCATCAACCCCGGAAACTATTCAAACCCCAGGGGTAGGCCTTCTTAATTCAAAAGAGGTTATGGGCACGTGCTGCAAATTCGGGTAGCAAAATCAGGCTCTCTGGTCTTTTAATTGGTCCTTTTTCTTCGCAAAATGTTGTATTTTGATGAGTTCATTCTTCAAAATTTTCAAAAGTGTGCGCCAAATGGCGCAAATTTTGACATTTCTTCTCAAACTTCAGATAATTTAGCCAAAATAATGCATATTTAATATTTAAATAGAAGGTTTTTGATTAAATTTGACTCAAAATTTGGGAGATTTGGTATATGGATGAGTAATTCTTTCTTAAAATTGTATTGAAATTTGGGAGGATCTCGGGGACAGGCCGTTGTTCCGACGTGTCATTCTCCCGAACGGTTTTCGTTCCGAACGACCGTTTCTCCGAATGGTTTTTACTCCGAACGTTTGTTTTTTTCTCCAAAAGATTTTACTCCGAACGGCCGTTTCTCCGAATGATTTTTAGTCATTTGATCCGACAGGTTTTTAATCCGAAAGGTTTTTGCTCCAAAAATCTTAATTCCGGTTTTTGTTCCGAACGGTCATTTCTCCGAATGAATTTTACTCTGAACGGTTTTTATCTCGAACGGTTTTAATTCCGAAAGGCCGTTTCTCCGAATTTCGGAGAAAAGACGGATCGAAACCCGTTCGGACCAAAATCCGCTGCAGTTTCAGTTTTTAATTACTCATCGCGGTTAATATTTATATGTTTTAGATTTCCTTATCAATCTATATTTTTGTCATGGGAATAAGTCAAATTAAAAGTGGAATAACATTAAGATAATTATGATAAGATTTCTATCACAATGTTATTTCTATGATTCAAACTTCCAAAATCCCTCTGCAACATAGCCAACCTCAAATGTTGTGGTGGAACTACCATGATAAAACACGTTTCATATGTTGTAGTCTCATTTTTACGGCAAATCCGACCAATGACCTACCGGAGCCCGACCGGTCTCCGCAAGGAATCACATTTTCATACCGATGTCATACCGGCTTTAGGGACGCCGGTCGGACACCGGTGGTTATGTGACCAGGGTGTGACTAGAAAGATATGGTCAACATTTACCAAGCATTATTACTCAGTCACCCAGTAAGTTATTCATGCAAAAAGTATAACACCAGGTCAACAAATAATTGATAAATTATTAGTATGAAATTTACTGATATTTTCGTTTTAGGGTAGGAAACTACATGTAATTATGAAAACTGCTAGACGTCCGTTAAAATAATGTTACGGTTTTCAGAACTGATTTAGTCATTTGTTTATCAAATTATCACACTGAAATAAACTATGATAACTGAACTTTTAACTAGACGTATATGCATGTTAGTAATTTGAAATGTTTCGAATCTTATTCTTTTGTTTACGCACTTAAACACGTTTAAACAAATTTCTGCTCAATGGTTTACAACTTTGGTTCCTAACCACCACGAAATTTACCATAGCGTTACAGGGCAATAATGAGCTACTTAATAATTACAAGCTGGATGTCTATGAGACTTGTTCACGTGTGTTTGTGGTCTGTCACGTGTTTGGCTAGAAACCATGCTTTTAACACTGACAGAAATGCATGGAATGAGGCAGTTGAGTTTAGCGCAGCAAAGATGGGTTAATGTAGTTTAATCATCTAGACGAGTGAGACGAACCGGGTAACTATTCCCTATGCTATATTACATTATACTCTTCGTGATGGGGATTTATAACCAGCGGAAACTCGCATGCCTTTATTTGTGTAGTTTTATTTTCGAGCAAAGATATCTACATTCGACTCATGACGTTAATGACGTGTGGTGGAGAAAAAAAAATCAAATTAGTAATATTCGGTATCTCGACACGACACACATTTTTCCATTGAAGTCTATCATAATTTCACAACTGATTAATACTTGATAATTGATTTATATATTTATGTGAAACTACAGACGTTGTACCTTGGTCAATTGTATTTATTTTGCTATGAACGTTTAGGAGAGACCCTTGGCTATACCACGGTACTAAATAAAACACTTTATGGTTGCCAATATTGAAGTTATAAGGTAGCGTTAACCACCCTTTTTGAAACCATGTGACAGAATATAGCATCGGTAGACTAAAATGTATGTGTTATCAACCATTAAATGACCATAGCTCTCGGAAATAGTGGTCAATTGCTATCAAACTTTCAGACAATAGGCCTAAAGCTAAGATAATCTGCTACTCACTGATAGCAAGAACTTTGAAAATATACGCTTGGATATAAAGAAGCCATAATACAGCCAGAATAATATCATATCAAAAGTACATAATTTCATGTGTATTTATTTTAACTCTTAATAAAAATTTACTCAATTAACCTGTTGGTGTCCAAAGGACCCTCCCCCTTAAGAATACCCTTCAGGTACGAATTTTACGTTGAAAGTCTAGTCAATGATACTGTATGTAAAAAGGACCAAAATTCAGGGAAAAAGATGAAAATCGCATGAACCGTTTGAGAATAGCGGCCTAAAAAACAGTTTGTGTGTCACGTCCAAAAAAAGTCAAAAAATATGTTCCCGAAAGAACTTTTGCAATAAATTTTGCTCAAATTTGCACATTGCAAGTACAATTACATTGCCAAAATAAAATTGGAAAAAAAATATTCGTTTTTGATTTTATGGGCAAAACAAATTTGAATAGCGCCCTCGAAAAATCACTTTATGCTAATTACCGCGAAATTCTGTTGTAGGGCCCCTAAGAACCGCACCCCGCCCCGCCCCTTGGTCATGTTTAATATAGCTTAACGAACTCTGTAAAAGTCAAAGGTTAGATGGCGTTGCGTCACAAATAGGTCCGTCAAATATCATGGATCTGTTACATATTAACCCTATAGAAAACATAGATAGAAAACATGCATTTCTGCTAAAACTTCTTTACGTATTTGGGAAAATTTTGCATCATATGAAAAGTCTATTTATACTCTATTTATGTGTAAAAAGTGAGCTTTCCATGATTTTAATTAATG
>JXSR01S042591.1:110911-122455 GCA_000969725.1 Ophiothrix spiculata | reverse complement strand
GGTTGACCAAAATGCACTTTTATTTTATTTTGCACCCTGTATAATTTTTACCCATTCCTCAAAATTAGGTTTATTTAGGTTAAACTGAAATCCTCGGAAAAAAAGCTTTCCGGCAATATATAACTTTGTAGGTTTTAAGTGTATATATTTAGAGTTACGATACATTGAATACAAATTGGCATGGTTCTACCAATGTCTTTGTGTGAAACAAAAATTATGACCAGTTAATGACTTATGTCCAGATATCTCTTTCTTAGACAAGCAATTCAAATCTCGTCACATTGTAATAAGCAAACCGATAACAGATACTTTAAAGCTCAATTGATAAGAATCGTGATTAAATTGCTATCAACGACAATGGCAATTGAGACCGTCTGTGGAGCTAATATTGCAGCGGCAGGCCAATAAAAGGCATACAGAGAAAAGAGGATAGTTCTGTGGGTTTCTTGTAACGCATGTTGAAAATATAATATAAACAATTTGTATAAATGGGCATCAATACTTAAGCAACATATCACGCAAAAATTGCAGTCCACTATGCCTCACTGTAGTTTCACTACTTCCCTCAATACCATGTTGTATTTGTATACTACAACTACTACTACTACTACTAATAATAATAATAATAATAATGATAGATAATTCCAGAGATTTATCACCTACCAGAGTATGTTCCTGTTGAGAGACTTGATAATTGCCATTAAGCATTATGTACACAATACTGTTTTTCATGCTTTCTATTTTAATGTAGGTTAGTCGTTACTAAGATGCAATCTGAGACATTTAAGAACAGGTGCATATTGATGTTAATGCTTCAGCTACAAATTGAATCCTTAACATATCGTAAAATATAGCTATTTGAGACGCAAAAAGCTATCAATATTGTTTGCTCTATGTGAGTGGGCTATTTCATAGCAGTCTTAATCCACAAGGATATCTCCCTTGTGCCACTCCATTAAGGTTGAGTAGCATGACTGATGGATTAAACAATCAAGACGTCTCCTTACAAAACGAACACACAGGCGCGCTTTTTAAGTGTTTAGTATTGTAAGTAAAAATAAGAAGATAACAAGAACGGAAAAGTGGTAAAACATATCATAAATGCAAATTGAGATAAGGTCTGCTAATTGTGCTATGTTATATAACCATACCACCAACATGTACAAATACCCCATTGAAAACAAGGTATGACGGGTAGTTTTTATTTAAAACGAAAAAGCTGTAGAAATGTAATAATAATCATAACAAAAGTGGTATTTTCCCTTATTACATTGCTTTTGCATTCCAAAGTATTAAATATCGCTAATTGGCAATTGCCATGTAAGATCGGTAAAATGTGCAATTGATAGCCGAATTTATTTATTATTTTCATTATAGTAGAAAGAAGTAGAAACTCCCTACAGTTTTCAATATACCTTTGCAACTTTCTGCTCCGTTGATGTCTCAATGTTGTATAGCAGGATGTCTATTGTTTCCTGCAACTATGTAATGCAAGCTTAAATGGTTAACTAAAATCTTGATTTTAAAGAGTATTTTCATCCAGGAACATTGCAAAACGATTTCTTATTATTATTTTCGACGATCTTAAAACATATACCTCTAAACCTCATTCTCACTTAAAACAATTCATATGGTGTTTAATGTGTGTTCTTTGGAATGAAAAACATGGTAATCGTGGAACATTTGTTTGTTTTTTATTTGTTTGTTTGTTTGTGTTGAGACAATATTGCCCATAAAGTAATAATGAACATAAATAATGTATTTACTAAATACCAGTTAACCTTAATTGTTAACATATGAAAATCTTTTAGAACAATTTTTCCGTGGAAACGAAAGAAACAATACGAATAAAACAACACAAAACACGTGAATATTTACAGTATGTAAAACACCCTTGGTCTTGTCATACCATCTTCAGTGTTTTGACCTAAAGGCAAAAATCAGCTTGGTAACCGGCTAACCAGGTATTATTATTGTTGTTATTATAATCAATATTTTTATAAATCTTTTGGTAATTGATTCTCTTCATTACCTTAATTTGTTTACATCTTATAGTGTAATCTTAAAAACTAAATGCCGCATTTAGTCCAAGAGTATTAGTTTTAACATGGACATTTTTGGTAACAAGCTGATTTTTTCAGAATAGGTCCAGAAATATGTGTAGAATCACTGATAAAAAGTCCCCGGAAATCCCCCATGGGCGTTTTCTGAAATTCAAGATGGCGTCCAAAATGGCCGTCAAAATGCTATATTTTCATTATAATAGTTTAAAACAACTTATAAACCACTTTAGTTAAACAAAAATCACTGGGAAACTGCTTCTGGGGCTGTAGCAAACACATTTGGTTAAAAATAAGATCATATGTATGTTTCAAATTCAAAATGGCCGTCAAAATGGCCGCCAGAATAGCATATTTTAACTAAAGTTGACAAAAATATCCTTTGAAATGCCAATTATTATAAATTATCAACAGAAAATGACATTAGGGCTACAACAAGATCATTTGTTCCGTAATTATGATCTTAACATATTTAAAATTCAAAATGGCCCCGTACTGAGATATAAAATGGCTGCCAAAATATGTTTTAATGCGCAAAAATGGCCTAAAACGACTTAAAAACAATATCAAACACGCTACATATAAAAAATAATTGATGGAAAGTAGTTTTGAGAGTTACAACAGATATATTTGTCTCCAAATTAGGCTGTTAACAAGCTAAAAATTCCAAGTGGCGTCTGTACTGAGATCCAAAATGGCCACCAAAATACGTTTTAATGCACTTCAAATATGTTAAACGACTTTAAAACAGCATCAAACACATCATATTTTCAATATATTTGATGGAAAATGGCTATGAGAGTTGTAACAGATAAATTTAACCCAAAATTATGCTATTTACAGGCTTAGAATTCCAAATGGCGGCACCACTGAGATCCAAAATGGCCGACAAAATACGCTTAAATGCGCTAAAATGGGTTAAACGACTCTAAAACAGCATCAAATACTCTATATTCTTAAAGATATGTGATAGGAAATTGTTTTGAGAGTTACAACAGTATATTTGTCCCTAAATTAGGCTGCTAACAAGCTTAAAATTTCAAATGGTGCCTGTACTGGAATTCAAAATGGTGACCAAAATATGCTTAAATGCTCTCAAAAATTGGTTAAACGACTATAAAACAGCATCAAACACACCATATTTTTGTTAATAGCTTAATTTGCATATACACCTGTTGTTTCTCTAAAAACCATTTTTCATCAAATACCTTTAAAAAATATAGTGTGTTTTGTTCCTGTTTTGAAGTAATTTAACCCATTTTTAGTGCATTCAAAGATATTTTGGTGGCCATTTTATATCTCAGTACAGGCTCCCTTTTGTAATGTTAAGCTTGTTAACAGGGGACAAATATAGTGGTTGTAACTCTCAAAATCATTTTCCATCAAATATCGTAAAAGGTATAGTGGGTTTGATGCTGTTTTAAAGTAATTTTACCCATTTGTAGAGCATTTAAACGTATTTTGACGGCCATTTTGGATCTCTGTACAGACGCTATTTGGAATTTGAAGCTTATTAACAGCCTAATTTGGAGACAAATACATCTGTTGTAACTTTCAAACCCATTTTACATCAAATATCCTGAAAAGTATAGTGTGTTTGATGTTGTTTAAAAGACATATAACCCATTTCTAGCGCATACAAATTCTTTTGCCGGCCATTTTGGATCTCAGTGCAAGCATCATTTGGAATTTTAAGCTTGTTAACTGCCTAATTTGGGGACAAATACATATGTTGTAACACTCAAAACCATTTCCCATCAATATCCTGATGAAAAGTATGGTGTTTGATGCTGTGTAAAAGTAGTGTAATCCATTTCAAGCGCAAAAAAAATGTATTTGGCGGCCATTTTTTATCTCTGTGCAGGCGCCATTTGGAATTTTAAGCTTAAATATTAATAGCCTAATTTAGGGACAAATATACCTGTTGTAACTCTCAAAACAATTTTCTATCAAATATCTTGAAAAAAATTTGATGCTGTTTCAAAGTCGTTTAACCCATTTTTAGCGCATTTAAGCGTATTTTGACAGCCATTTTGGATCTAAGAACTGGTGCCATTTGGAATTTTAAGCTTGTTAACAGCCTGATTTGGGGATAAATATATCTGTTGGAACTTTTAAAACTACTTGCCATCAATTATTTTGAACATATACTGTGCTTGATTATGTTTTTAACTTCGTTTTAGCTAATTTTTTGCATTAAAACATATTTTGGCGGCCATTTTGGACCTCAGTACTTGTTCCAGTTTGAATTTTTAAACATGTTAACAACATAATTAGGGGACAAATGATCTTGTTGTAGTCCTAAATGTCATTTTCTGTTGATTATCTATGATAATTGGTGTGCTTGATGCTGTTTTTAAATCATTTTTTGTGTATTAAAACATACTTTGGCGGCTATTTTGGATCTTGGTACGGGCGCCATTTTGAATTTTAAACATGTTAACATCATAATTAGGTGACATATGATCTTGTTGTAGCCCTAAATGTAATTTTCTGTTGATTATTTATGATAATTAGCATTTCAAAGGATGTTTTTGTCAATTTTAGTTAAAATATGCTATTTCGGCGGCCATTTTGAATTTGAAACATGCATATGTTCTTATTTTTAGCCAAATGTGTTTGCTACAACTCCAGATGTAATTTCCCAATGATAAGTTTGAGTGTTAGGTGGTTTACGATTAGTTTTTTTTACCAGTGATTCTACACATATTTCTGCATCTATTCTGAAAAAATCAGCCTGTTACCAAAAATGTCCACCTTTTTGCATATATGAGCTAATACTCTTGGACTAATTCTGACGAAATAACTTATTTTATAGATAGAACAAAGCCATTCAAAAGAACCTCTGTAAAAGATACATAGTAACATCAACATTTTATATGAGAAACATCGAATATTTTTAAACACTTTTATATGTTAGCATTAAATTTGAGGACAACAATGTACATGTACATTTCTAATAAACCTAATCAGGTAATTACTTGCAAAGAAAAAAATCAGTCGTGATATATAGATCAAGTATTTCATATAAATATAGAAATCTATCGAACCATGAGACAAATCTAATCAGCAAAATTGCATCGTACTATATACTGTTTCGCGACACACTTAAATCACTGTATTACATTCTGTCCTTGCATCAGTGAAGATCCAGGTTAGGTTTCTAAGTGGTAATTATCCACGGAATATCTCTGGAAAAGCATATATGTTAAAAAATCCGCTCTGATGATCATCATTCGACAAGCTAAGCTATGGAAAAATTTAATTGCATAATGTCTCCTGTATAATTCTTATTTTTCCAAGTTTGTATTTAATGTAGTCAATTAATTATATTGTTAATAACGATAATAATTGAGAATTATTCTTAATAAAGACCAACTAATTAAAGTCGTATAATCTTCAATAAAATACGTTATGTGTTGAAAATCAAATGTAAAAGATTACAGAGTGCCTATCGCTTGACATTTGTCTCAATTTCATCAGGATGTCATAGTGTGTAGAATACGATACAAGCCCATTGCCAACTGATAGGGTTTGAAAAAAGCCATTTGGTTATGTAAATTAACCTATTGCACAATATCTAGCTTGCCGACTTTTTGGCTATTTAGAGCTACAAAGACACATATATTATTGTTTCTAATTTTTAAAGGTGCAAATTATTTCTTCTGATCATGTTCAAACATGAAATGTTATTTTGTTCAAAATATAGAGTAAAATCATTTCTAAGCAAGTAATTCTGACAGGTCTACGTTAATAGTAATTAAAAATATATTCTGACAAGTCTTAGTATCAATATACGCAACTACTGAACATAATCTAATTTGAACCATTTTTGGTAAATATCAAATAGCACGCTTGACAACGTTCATCATAAATACTGTCAATGGAAATAAGATATATAAGAGAGAAATGATTGATGTTACCGGAAAATATAAAAAGACATGTGGTTATTATCTGTAAATCCCAAGAGAGTAAAACGAATTCTGTTCGAGCCTTATATTTTTATCTACTAATATAGTATATATTGGTTCCTGTGATGGAAGTACTTGTTGTATAGATGTGTGAGCGTATATGTAAATTATTGCGTTTAAATTTTGTCTCAATTTGAAGTTATTTGAAATTAAGCTAACGTTAAAGTATTCCAGGAATAATTCATCCCGCATTATATAAACTATAGCGTTTCATGAAGAAAAGTAGGGAGTATCGTATCATGAACCATTGAAGGAATTAGATATGCCTACATTGTAATAAATTGTTGATAGCATTATTTCAGCATGAGCACTAGATGTTAGACCAATGATTGTTTCAATCGATGAAGTAATATGCTCCTATTTGCACATCTATATGTTTCGCAATTGGGTAGGTAACGTTCCAAATGATGCAAATTTTGGTGGGTTTCTTTTTCCAAAAAAAAAAGGGGAAAAAACATACACCCCCCCACAACCCCACACCAACATACGGAGAATTTGTTTCGATTTTGCAAAAATTGTCATTTTTTGTATAAATTGAGCTCAATATTTTGAGAAAACTGGTATATGGATAGGTTCCCTTTTATTATAAAACTTGTTTCGTTATGGTTGGCTTTTCAAATTCCCTATAGTGGCACGCTTTTACTCAAAATAAACTGGAGGGATCATTAGATGTTCTTTATTACTCAAAATGGACTCAACATGTACAACCGGCAAGTAACTTTCAATTTCAAAGAAATTCTAGTAGTTTAAAATAACAGCCAAATCGGTTCAAATTTCTAGAATCTATGACCAATTACGTCTTAATGTGAAATTCAAAAGGAAACATGTTGAAGTCGTAAAATTAAAAATTGATTGTGAAAAATATATAAACATTATTTCAATAAAAAGTATTAAAAGTTACAAAAGCTGGTAGAAATTTGTAGAAAACAAGTAGAAACATGAAGAAATTGAACCATATGGCATTGCACTATCACTATTATATAGGCTTTAAGTAACCGTAACAATCAATGCGACTGGTGTGTAAATATACAAAATAGTTGATCTTTTTAAAATGGAGTAATTTTAGGATACTTAAATCAATCAAGTAATATAAAAATATATCCATTAAACAATATCATTAAGCAACACCCACACGTCTGTAAGCCTTTTTTATATTATGTAATCCAAAATCGAAGTGCTAGAATATCACGGGTCGTTATAAGATGGCCGTTTGGAAACATAACTGAGTACTTGAGCACAAGCGTTAGTGATGCAGTAATCTTTTAGGAAATTGCTAAAATATCATATCAATGCATTTTAAACATCTGAAAACTATATACGAACATGCAAAAGTAAGGATTATTCATTCATGACCTCAAGGGAAATTATTGGAAAGTTAATTACGTTTACAACCGAATGATTAACGTGTATAGTAGGCTATGAATTCATTATTCATGTCAAAAGTAAGACCGAAACACAGGTAATTCAAGTCACGTAGTCTTAGAAGTATTAAGTCCCTTCAGATTAGCTAATTGTGTCCTTGCAAATAATCCCTTAAGATTTGGTTTTCATGATGCAACCTAAGAGCTATAGTAGACAATTAAAAATATTTTTTTATTCTATCCCTCACTGGGGATAACTGATATATCGAATACTAATATTTGCTTTATTTAAAAATAGTATACATTAGTATATAAACTTTAATGTGATGATTTTATATGGCTTAAATGACATCGTTGTTCTAAGAATAGTTTAAGAAAAGATTAATAAACCTATGCCACCGGGTGCTGTAAATAATCCACAGTCAATAGTAGAGATCAGAACAAAGATCAAAATAAAGATTAGATAAGGCACATCTACAGTTAGAAATACGTAACTTCTAACATAGTGGCAGGAGTAGTTTAGGTCTCTCCTCATCAACGACAACGGCTATTCTCCTTCAGACCTACCACAACCAGCTGCTCAAGATCTACCAATCCAAGACCATCCACCTACTCGGGAGAAGACCTTTGATGTCATATGTCAAATGATATCCAACAATATGAATAAATATATGAGATGTGTCATGTTTGTAGTACAATATACCTGTGCAGTTCTATGCAGCATCAGCACTCTTACGAGGTGTTCACTGACCTCTTTGGTCCATGTAAGCCCCATTCGACACGATACGATGCGTCATTTCAGGTTTTCAAGGAGCCTTCAAAGTAGTTGAACCTCGATCGTCTCACATTTAAAAAATGAATAACGCCTATATAAACAATGAATAGCACGAAAAACAAAATACAGGGTCCACATGGACCCCCCCCCCCCCTTACGCACTTTTAAGTTTGTAAGGGGGGCGGGTCCATATGGTAATACAATTGCCAGGATGATGCACTATATAACACTTTAAAGCGTTATATAGTGCACCATCCTAGCAATCGTATGACCATATTTGGGCATAAAAGGACATAATGCCCATATATGGTAACTTTTTTTATTAAACATGCCCAGATGTTAAAATTTGGTATTTATAAAGTACATCATATCCTAATAAAGAATTGAGAAAGACATTTTGCAAAAATTTGGAAGATAAGTGGTTCCTAAGTTGAAATTTGATGAGTTGTCCTGCAAAACTCCTTAATATATACACCACCTTTAAACACAACAAATATTTTAAAATTCTCAATGTTATATACTCTTGATTATGCAGCACTGTCTATCCACCATGTCATAAAAACGTTCTGCTTCTATAATTGTTCTTAGGTAGGGAGCAAAAATACGTTACATCGTTAATTGTAACAAGATAAAAGTGTTGTTTTTTTTTCTGATGCATTAATATTCAGATTAAAACAACAACAAAAAAATCAAAAGCTTGATATATTTCCTAACACATCTTAATGTCAAATTTGTGTGATGAATTTAATAATTCTCATCTACTTAGTGGATAAGGTGAACGTATGAACGACTTGTTCAAAAGATCAGACTGAATTTTCTATTAGAGAGTTTATTCCTATTTACATTGACTTATATATTTTCTAGTTGATATAAGGAATCAATATCAATTTATATGTCTATCATTGAGCTTACTATCAAAGTGCCATAGAGTGCACGATAAAATTTGAGCACAAACTACTTTGTGAAGTGAGTCAATCGATACCAACTCTCTAAGGATGAAAAATTGTGGTCTTGCTTCGGGCAAGTATCGTAATGTGGTTGGTAATTTAATCTATTGGTGTTTCTGATTGCATAGATGGCGAAATTGCTTTATTTTATCTGAGAAGAGTTAGGAATATCACCATGACCGAGTAGGCCTTTTGCCTTGGGGGATTTTCGTTAATTCTATCTTCAGAATATATTTCATTCTGACCTACCGGAGTCATGTTTCTTTACTGTTGTAGATAACTTGAACTGTCGCGATCTTCTGTCAGCTTAGTAATAATGTAATCGGTGGTAGTGCAATGTATGACAAAGTCAAGGACAAATATAAATCACTTTTGCAATTCTTTTAAATATTTCAAGACGATTCCTATAAACTTTAACGACTTGATTATAAACTTGATTGAAAATAGTTAAGCAACAAAGCCGTCATTTAATACAACATGAAATGGTTTACAGTATTTTTTATTTATTTATAAGTCAGTTTAAAACGTTTTTTTTTCCTTCTAAATTTTAACCCTTGCTTTATGAATTCTTACCTTATCAAGAGCAATATCGTTACTGTTTCTTTTAATGCAAATATAGCTTCTTTCGATATACTTGATATTTGATGATTCTGAAGACAATATTCTAAATAAAGAAAGGAATTGTTTTGAAGATTTACTGACATTCCAAGACTTGTTAAATGTACACATAATCTCGAAAATCAAACTTGGGGAATTTTGTCTGTGGCCCATTGCATGATTAACAATGAAATGAACACATTTAGTCGACAAAATAATAGACAAAACAAAGGAAATGAAAATTGTCAAATGATTCCATATGTTTCCATATAATTGTAGTCCAAACAACCAAGAAAATATCGCCCTTGAGTAATTGATCGTGTGTTAAAATGGCAAATGAAAAGAAGTGTTAGACTTACTTTCAAGTCTTTAAGAACATTCCATTTCCCAAAACAGCTCCATAAAAATAACACAATAGCTATGATATCATTTGTGTTATAATGATTTTAACACTTAAGTGAGCAAGGAGGCGGGGTTCCTAGGGGCCCTACGAACAGGTGTTCGTGCGTAGCGCAAAAACGCGAAAAAAAATTACATCCCCGCTCCATGTGATTGTCAAACCTAACGCAGCGAGTCCCTCAGTGGCAAAAAAATTCAAATCTACCCAGTCGTTTTCGTGCTAATTAGCATAAAGAGATTTTTCGAGGGCGCTGTTCAAATTTGTTTTGCCCATAAAATCGAAACCGAATAACTTTTTTCTAATTTTATTGTCGCAATGTAATTGTACTTGCAATGTGCAAATTTTTGCGGGAAAATTGTTGACGCGACACAAAAAATGTTTTTTGGGCCGCCATTTTGAAACTGTTCATCCGATTTTCAACTTTTTTTCTGTATTTTGGTCCTTATTACATGCTTTATCATTGACCAGACTTGCAACGTAAAATTCATACCGGAAGGATGCTTTTTAAGGGGGGGGGGGTCCCTAGGAACCCCCCCCCCCTTGGGCACCAACGGATGGGAAATACCTTGGTCAGTTAAGTGTTAATAGACATCACTGAATAGAACTCCATTCAATTCATCCTTCTAATCAACTAAATCACTACCACACATGATGTTATTACTTGAACATGTTCCAGCTAGACTTGGCCTAAAATTATATTAATTTTCATTATACTACTAAAACAAAGGACCAGATAATATTGAAACACATTGTTTTAGATTCCATGATGTCTCATCTTTATTTTAATATAAACTTGAAATTGCATTTCCTTTACCCTTTAAGTATTGATGACTACGGCATACCCTAAATGCATTTGAAAATTATAAATGATTATTATTGTAGTGATTGTTCTATATGGATTACATTTGGAAATGTTGCTGTCTGAATGAGATTCCTGGGTATTCAATCAATATAATCAAGTCGAACGCACATAAATACATCAAGCGCGTAGAAGTAAAACTGACCACTTGTACAAGAAGAGTTTCTCCTTAAAGTTGACCCCCTCCAAAAAAAAAATAGAGACACCATTATGTATTTGTTTCTATGAAAGTGATCTTATCAACTGGAAGATAGGATGTGTCCCAGAAAGTGTTCCCAACTTTAGTTACCTATTTTAACGACAGAAATTATTGTTAAGGTGTTGACAAGCACCTGTTAGGCACATTAATCTTAAATACAGACTTAGGTAACTTTATAACAACAAGACGCATATTAATAACATCAGAGAAGGGTATACCAGGCATTAAAATATTTGATACAGCACTATATGATATAAGTCTAAATCGACACACTTTTGGGAATTGTTTACTTTCATTAGGAATTTAACTACATGTACATCTACCTAGAGAGATGCTAGAGAAGATATCTAGTCGATGATTGTCTGGACAAGATAA
>JXSR01S042589.1:19586-29913 GCA_000969725.1 Ophiothrix spiculata | reverse complement strand
TTATTGCACCTACCAAGAATTCAATAAGCCCAACTCAGTACCCGTTAGCACTTTAACACAAAAGAAAACCTTGGTGGTGTAATAACCCGGGGTTAGGACTTGAAGGGGTGACTTCCCTGACAAGTGGGTATTTCATTTGCTTAGGCAAAGTGGTTTACTTGCTATTCAGGTCGTAAACGTTATTACTTGACTTCTGGAAAAGGAGTTAAGTTATTGAGGTGTACATAAAAATTACAAGAGGCTGCATTTATGGCTGGTTTGGGATGGACGGTTACATATAAGCATATGGGCCTGACTTTTGAGATGGTTTTGAGAGATTTTAGAATGATAACTGGTCGGTTTATACAGAGATAGAAGCATCCAATTTGCTCTTTTGGGTGTATTTGGGAGAAATTTGATTGAAAAGCACACACTTCAAGTAAAATTGGGTGATTTCCTATTTTATAAAGCACAAATACATGAAATACGAGGCTGCAGGAAGTCTGTACGGTCATTATATCTATATGTGAATTTTGTGGGAGGAGGTATTATACTGTCATATATGTGACATATGTGTTGTCCTTTTGGGGTGCTTTTCACAGATTTTAAAATCAATGGATCAATGGATTTTCTACCGAGAAAAAAACATCCATTTTGCCTCAAATTGGTGTTTTGGGGAGAAATTTTATTGAAAAGCACCCATTTTTAGTAAAATTAGGTGCTTATTCATTTGATAAAAAACATAAAACAGAGGCTGCATAGTCTGTATGCTCATTATATTGTGATTTTTATTTTTTCGGTGTCTTTTTCTGGAAGCAATTTCTGTGTGACTCATTCCCCTTGTTTTATCACTCAACCATCTCTCCCCATTTTCTTCTGCTGTATTCAGCACAAGGTATACTCTGAGTTCAATGTCTTTGCAAATCCGATGTAGTGATACAAACAATCAATTATGCAATGTGCAGTTTTACAACTTGAGAATTCATTCACAGGGTTGTGTAGCATTCATATGAGTGTGAAACTTGGAGTTAACGAAAACACATGGTTATTTTGCTGTGCTGTATTCAGCACAAGGTATACTTTTAAGTTCAATGTCTCTGCACATCCGATGTAGTGCTACAGACAATCAATTATGCAATGTGCTGTTTTACAACTTGAAACTTGGAGTTAACATATCACAGAGTTACAAAAAAGCATTTTCCATTTTGCTACTCTGTGTTGTATTGATTGGTCTCAGCACTCAACCATTTACATTTCACTGTGCTGTATTCATTAGAGGCCTTGCATGCTTTTAGCGATTGATATTAAACAAAGGATTTGGACTGATGACCTTTCCCGTAAACATGCGTATCGCAGTCCATTCAATAAAATACTGTAATTAACCTACTGATAATGGTGCATTTTTTATTGATGAGACAGTATGAGGTGTTTTTCGTCACACTTCTATTGAATGCATTTGGGCAATCCACCATATTCTTGGTATTCTACGTCACATGCAGGCCCTCTATATGAGTGAATGATACAAAAAACAATTATGCAATGTGCGGTTTTACAACCTGAATTCATTCAAATGGTTGTGTAGGTTCACATGAGAAGGATACATAGAGCTAAAAAAAACATCACTGTTACCACTGTAGTAATAGAACTCTCAGGTTTTGCCTGTACATCTTCATATGAACAGGCCTTAAAAATATTGACTAGTTGTAGGAACCACATACATGAAGATGTACCAAGAGTGACATTTCAATCAGTCAGTACAGTTTTATGCAGACTAAAAAAGGTAAAATCAGCGAGATTGAACAGTAAATTATGTAAATTATAGTTTCACCACAATGTCACTGGTGTTCACTCCATGGTTTATGTGGGTTTTTACCTCCATACTTAACTCAAATTGATAGAAATTGAGTCAATGTACCATGATTTGGGCTTTCACTGCTGTTCCTGCATAAGCTGGATAAGCTTTATCATCTGGATAAGCTTTATCAATCAATCAATTAATCAATGATACACCGTACTTGCATGACATGCATACCCCATTAAGAGTCTATTCGTACATGGGACCAACGGCTTTACGTGATTTCCGAACCACGGAGCAAGTAGAGTAAAGTTTCTTGCCCAAGGAAACAAGGAGACAAAAACTGCCCGGCCCGGGGCTCGAACCCGCAACCTCTGCATTACGAGGCCATCAATTGTCATACCAACAAGTTGATAAACACAAGATTATTGGCACTGTAATACAACAGTAGATGATACCTTGGTCTCATAACCTTGCGGTGAGGTTACAATGTGTTTACAGCGTCATACCAGGTAAAAATTCAGCGGACACTTGTGTTCTGTGACCAGACGGTGTCTGTACGGATACAGGGCGATGTCCATGAGCTGTAGACACGCCAAAAACATGCCACAAGAATTTAACTTAGAGATGGAACCTTGCGGCTTGTTGATAATGTCTTCAGTTATGGTACAATAACAAGCAGCCGACTAGTGACCGACTGGGCAATGCATGTATTCACCAATGTCATACCGATGTTTTGGGGTTGCGGCTCCCTTCCGATTTCCACACACACCAATTGGCGACCGGTGGTTATGCATCACAAAACCAAGAAGTCGTCATTGTTTTGATAGAACCTTCATTAATTTTAGGTGCAAGTAATCTATGAATCAATTATTGTACGATTTGTTTTTTATAAATGCTTAGAAGCAGAAGCCTTGCTATTGTGAAAGGTTGGCCAAGAATCTCTTTTTTAAAAAAGCTCCACAATAACATGTTCTTGGTGATTATAATATATTGATAAATTGTGTGGACATCTGGATTATTACGTTATTTTGACAATGACTACATCACAAATGTGTCGACATGTCTAAAAAATGGTCCTGACAATGGCTCTAGGCTGATCAGTTGCTTCGATTTTCAAACCAAACTCTCAATTGAGTCAGGAACTTTATACCGCAAGACCACACAGCTTTTTATCTAGGGCCTTTTATGGCCCGACCTATATACATCATGTGTAATGAATAAGTATACACGTTCATATCATGTGTAATGGTATGATATCATAATCATCTTTTTAGAATCATCCTAACCAGTGACACATTTTTTATGCATCATTTGTAAATATTTGAAATGCTCAACACTCAATCAGACCTGCAGTCATCAAATATATAGCATCATAATTATGAGTAAACTTCATTATTCATTTTCAACCATCAGTGCATTTTCCACATGCCAAACAAATTGATCAATAACATGTTCAAAATTCTTCAGGCTGTGAGGGAAATTAAGGGCTGGGAGATTTGTAATATTTTGGGTTTGTTTGCAAGGAGTCCTAGATTTTAATAACAAGCTTGAGATCTTATTAAGATGATATCTTGCTTATTATTTCCTTTACTATCAGTCCTTACTGACTTTCATTAATATTTGTTTGCACATGGTGTATGTCGCGACGTGACTTAGTTCTGTTGACATGTCGCGATATGCTCTCTGTCAACGACGTCACTCGTAAAATTTTAGGCACTGCATTGCATTAATACTCCCAATATCACATTTTACAACTCCCATCACTTGATGTAGACATAGAGGATTGGTGTAATGAGCTGCTTCTCTTTAAGTACAATGTGCGATGTAATTGATTTGCCAACATGTATCGCGATACAATGTTGAGAATTTGAAACATGACCAAAGCGGAACAAGGCATTAAGGGGGTGTTGATAAACATCAGTCAGAGATGTTGTTTGTGCTCACCATTAAATTCTAAGTCTCTAAAACTTTCTACCACTACCATATCAAGGTATTATACTTTTCCTCTAACCTTAGCTCTAAAGCCTTGCTCATAACTTTCACAAATGATCCTATCAGGCTTTTAGAGTAGCCTCATAAGGTGTAGGCCTACAGGAAAATAATATTTTGGACTATGGGGTAGACACAAAATTGTCTGGTAAAACAACATTATCTTTCGTAAATAGATTCATTTGTCGTAGGATTGTGTTCAAAATGTAGATGATTTTATGTAACAAATTCAGCAACTAATACTCATGACTTTAGCTTTCGCCATCTTGGCTGATGTCTTGATCACAAGTGACTTGATCCATTGTTTTTCCCGGGAAATTTGATAATAGTAGCTTTACCAGGTCGCTGATATTTTTAAAACAGAATACAAACTTTAACGCAATAAAGGTTCTTTTTCAAAGTCTTTAATGTTAGCAGGCAAGCTATCTTCAGTAGATAGCAAAAGTCAAAATGTTGTACCTAATATTTATTTTTGGTTGATTAAAATATAGCATAAATATTGTAGTGCCATCTTAATCAAAATATTTTAAAGTTAAAATATATTTATTGACACAAGATTAATTAAAATTTTAAAGGGAATCTGTTGTTATTTAAATTAAACTTCTTAATGGTCAAATTGATTTTGCTTGATGGAAAAATATATATAGTTTACACAAAAGTGCAATTCAAAAATGAATTGTTGTAAAGTTGCTGGGGAATAATTTAGGGTGAGATTGTTGAATTCAACACAGTTGACAAATATCAACTGACAATATTTCTGGTTGTGGCAGTCTGACTGGACTGCTAATATAAAGCTCTAGTACCAGTCTTTTATTGCTTTTAAACATCAGAGCTGCTACTAAGATGTATCAGTACACATCAAGACAGAATGTTACGAATTTGAAACATGACCACGCCGGAACAAGTCATTAATGCGGCGATGATAACTACCTTATGGTGGATGCTATTTGCACTTGTCATTGGGTGACATAGCAATATGTAGAGAATGAAGGCAAACAAATTATAGCACATTAGCAAGCAATCAGATGTCCATCAGTGACCTAGTTTTGAACAGGGAAAATAAATCTGACGATAGCTCTAAAATCAAACATATCTGATTACATTTCTGATAAATATTTCTATTTTAACATATAGGGTAGGAATTAGGCTAGTAGGAATACCTAAATCCTAAAAGAAACTTATTCTGGTACTTTGGTGGGTTCTGGTATTTTGTGCTTTTTTGACCAATTTGGCTGTCATTTGATCAGTGTTATGTTAGCAGTTCTAAACAAAGATGTTGTGTCATTTTTTTTTTTAATACCTTAAGAAATTGGAAAATCGTGTATAGTTTTTGGTTTTGAGTAGGAATGAAGTGCTGTTTGGCCAATTAGGCTGTCATTTAAGTCTCCTATCTTGTCTGTTTACTTGTACCTTTTTTTCTTGCTCCTAGCTTGTCAAGAAAGGATTTAGGTTTGATGTACAACAGTTCCTCACAAATCTTTACCCTCGGGTAGCTCTGGTTCAGAGCTGAAAATAGTAATTTGTAATACATTTGTGTACTACCCTTTCTATACCATTACTATCTGGCTCTTCTAACTACTGACCCTAGGATTTTGTATCAAATTCTTGATTTTTTACTCCGAGAGGGTTGAACTCGGGGAGGATAGAACTCTGTATAGAACAGCTGCTTTAGAATTGTTTGAAGACCAACTGTTATCATTTTTTAATTTACTAAAATCTCATTCAAGTAGACATAGTATTTCTGGGCCATAACCTGGTATTTCGCAAACCAATCATATTTTGAAATCAAAATCAAGCTCCTCAGAGCTACCCTCGGGCTGTTCTTTTTGCAAATTGTTACCAGAAACAAAGTGTTTTGTCAATTTTATTCTTTAACAATATCGGGAAATCTAATAGTTTTTGGTTTCGAGCATTAATGGAGTGTTTGTGTGCTGTTTGCCCAATTTGGCTGTCAACTGAGATTCTTATCTTTAGATCCTGTGCAAACTTATATATTTTTCTCTTTTCCAGCTTAGATTTGTCAAAGAAGGATTTAAGTTTGATGTACAACAGTTCCTCACAAGTCTTTATCCTCGGGCTTTTGTTTTTGCAAATTATTACCAGAAACAAAGTTGTTATGTCAATTTTATTCTTCAAAATTACAGATCATGAGATATTGGACAATCTCATATAGTTTTTGGTTTCGAGCATTAATGGAGTGCTGTTTGGCCAATTTGGCTGTCAACTGAGTTTCTTATCTGTAGAACCTGTGCAAACTGTCTTGCTTGCTTATATATTTTTCTCGGTCCTAGCTTAGATTTGTCAAAGAAGGATTTAGTTTTGATGTAGAACAGTTCCTCACAAATCTTTACCCTCGGGCTGTTGTTTTTGCAAATTGTTAATAGAAACAAAGTGTTTTGTCAATTTTATTCTATTTAACAATATTGGAAAATCTAATGGTTTTTGGTTCTGATTATTAATGGAGTGTTTGTGTGCTGTTTGCCCAATTTGGCTTTCAACTGAGTTTCTTATCTTAGATCCTGTGCAAACTTATATATTTTTTCTTGTCCGCAGCTTAAATTTGTCAAAGAAGGATTTAGGTTTGATGTACAGCAGTTCATCACACATCTTTACCCCCGGGCTGTTGTATTTGCAAATTATTACCAGAAACAAAGATGTTATGTCAATTTGTTCTTCAAAAATACAGGCCATCAGGTATTGGACAATCTCGTATAGTTTTTAGTTTTGAGTATTATTACTGGAGTGTTTGTGTGCTGTTGGGCCAATTTAGATCCTGAACAAACTGTCTTGCTTACTGATATACTTTTTCTTGTTCCCAGCTTAGTTTTGTCAAAGAAGGATTTAGGTTTGATGTAGAACAGTTCCTCTTAAATCTTTACCTTCGGGCTGTTGTTTTTGCAAATTGTTAACAGAAACAAAGTGTTTTGTCAACTTTATTCTTTAACAATATTGGAAAATCTCGTATAGTTTTTGGTTCTGAGTATTAATGGAGTGTTTGTGTGCTGTTTAGCCAATTTGGCTATCAACTGAGTTCCTTATCTTTAGATCCGGTGCAAACTGTCTTGCATGCTTACTTTTTGTGGTTCCTAGCTTAGATTTGTCAAAGGAGGATTTAAGTTTGTGTACAACCGTTCCTCTTAAATCTTTACCCTTGGGCTGTTGTTTTTGCAAATTGTTAACGGAAACAAAGTGTTTTGGCAATTTTATTCTTTAACAATATTGGAAAATCTAATGGTTTTTGGTACTGATTATTAATGGAGTGTTTGTGTGCTGTTTGCCCAATTTAGCTGTCAACTGAGTTTCTTATCTTTAAATCCTGTGCAAACTTATATATTTTTCTCGTTCTCAGCTTAGATTTGTCAAAGAAGGATTTAGGTTTGATGTACAACAGTTCCTCTCAAGTCTTTATCCTCGGGCTTTTGTTTTTGCAAAATGTTAACTGAAACAAAGATGTTATGTCAATATTATTCTTCAAAATTACAGATCATGAGATATTGGACAATCTCATATAGTTTTTGGTTTCGAGCATTAAAAAAAAAAAAAAAAAGGTAGCAGATGTTGAACATTGGCAAAAGTCTTTATAGCTATTGAACTGAGTGGGAGTTATCAGTCACATGGTTTTGAAATATTTATGTACCAAAGAACTATCCATGAGACATTGAACTTGTGTTATGTAATGCTGAAGAAATCTCAAGATTCAGACTGAAAGTTGAGATATTCGAATATTAACAATGTGGGCTATCTACAAAGGATGCAAAGATCTGGATTGATCAGCAACTCCATAAACAACTTTGCATCTAGATTGCATCATATGATCCAGAACAGCCTCCACTGTTGTAACTGATGTAAGATCCAGATTAGCCAATTCAAATCCCGTACTTGAACAAGACAATACAGCCATTTAAAAAAATTCAAAACTCTTTGGAGAAGATTTTTCAAACAACTGGGTAGGGGAGGATATTTTGGTCAAGAGAGTGAATCTTTATTATCTGTTACAACTGTACAATTTGTAAATCAGACTTGTACAATGTGGGTCGGGTTACCGAACCGCCTACAGGAGATTAGAAAATATCTTGAAGCATGAGAAAATGTCGATTCTACAGAAGACGGCTGCTTGCGGATTGCTGTTCGTGCCTTGGAGCTAATTTTGTGTCTACTGAATGCATTATCAGTGTTGTCGATGTTTTTTCTTCTACAAAAATCAACAATTTGATTGCCACTAATGTGTATCAAACAACTTTGCAACATCAAGCTTTAGATCATGTGTATGTGACTTGTAATCAAAATGGT
Organism: Ophiothrix spiculata; assembly: GCA_000969725.1. Classification (NCBI taxonomy): domain Eukaryota; kingdom Metazoa; phylum Echinodermata; class Ophiuroidea; order Amphilepidida; family Ophiotrichidae; genus Ophiothrix; species Ophiothrix spiculata. The sequence goes on along the minus strand of JXSR01S042589.1, from coordinate 21,857 downwards.
TGGTACAAATCAATGAAGTCTATGTACTTTTTGAGGTGCCTTATTTAAATAAGTAGGACTTGATTTGATGATGTACTTTGAAAAATTTGTAAAATTTACACTAAACTTTGAGCTGCACTTTTTTGTTGGAAATAATTTGCATTCTAACCCTAACCCCACTGAATCTCACAATATCCCATTCCACAAAGTTAAGAAATTTGCCTAAGTCCAAATACATCAGAGACCCGAGTTAGGTATGATCATAAAATAGCTGCCACGGCAGCTCCTGCTCATGTGAAAACCTGCGATTTTACACTTGCAAATAACTGAGGAGAAAGTTTTTAAACAAAGAAGTGGTCAAAAGTGTTAGGGTTTGTAATGCCTGCATATGGGTCTATACTAACCCTTACCCCACTGAATCTCACAATCCCATTCCACAAAGTAAAGAAATTCGCCTAAGTCCAAATACGTCATAGACCCGAGTTAGCTATGATCACAAAATAGCTGCCATAGCAGCGCCTGCTCAGTGGCTGATATAGTGATAATTGGATCAGGGAAGTGGGAGGTCCTGAGTTTGAATCCAGGTGAAAACCTGCAAATTTCTGAGGAAATTTTTAAACGAAGAAGTGGTCAAAAGTGTTCAGGTTATATTATAGCAGGCTCCTTTAAGTATAAAGATGAAAATACTTACATTTCCAAGGTGACTTTTTATACAGTATGTCCCAATAAAAATTGTGCAAGTTGAAAGTGCCCTCTATGGAAAAAACAAAAAATACTAGATTGATATAAATGGTACATGAGTTTAAACGGACACACTGTAGTTAACTATTTAAGATGTTCAAAGATTTTGCTTTTCAAGTAAAAGACACTTGACTTGACATTTCTACGTAGCAAACAAGCAATGTACCTGATTGAACTTGTCCTGAAGCTGAGTATACTGGTAAGAAGGTACAGTGCACACAACGATAAACAAGTATGTATCAACTGATCTAACCCGTCTGCCTTAGGATAGGTACATAGGCTTGAAGCTTCCGTGTTCTCACCGGAAAACAATCTCCAATCTGTATTTGCTACTTTGATGCATATAGTGTTGTAACATGTTACATACTTTTAACTCTTTCAGTCAGGAACGCTTATAGTGGCTCGCAAAAGCGTGCATATTTGACTGGAATTAATTTAACTACAAAATGACTGTAAAAATAAAGCAAAAATTCGGCTGTTACTGCCTGATAAAGCGCCATCATCAATTTTTGCAAAAAGAATAAGACTGGAGCTCTGCAGCTACATAGTAAATACCCCTGTGGCACTCGAAGCCGCTTTCTGTCCAAATAGAGCGGCTTTTTAAAAATGTTATTCGGAGTGAAAGAGTTAAATTTGTATTTGAATGAGGTGTTTCTCTTGTTTACCAAATACATTCTCCAGACACCAGGTGGGGTGGGGGAGGGGAGGGGTGATTGATGGCGGTCATGTATGGTCAAACCAACACTATAAGATTCAACCAACCAACCTATCAATATATAGATAAACTTCAAGAAATGTGGCCTAAAGATGGGTACCCTTTCTGATATGCCGATATGGCAATTTGTTAAATTATATTAGGGATTCAGATTTTTTTCCACATGTATTAGTATTGGAAAGTGGTTCATATTTTGGTGCATTTTCTTCGTGACAGAACAAGTTGAGAGAAAATATTAATGTTATGATTTATTGTTGCAAATTGCTTTATATAAGGTTAACATGACAACATAACAGTAACACTTTAATAATAGGGTTTTTGTTGCAAAGGGGTCAGTTTACTAGACCCAAACAGAGATGGGGTTCGTACTCCCATTAGTCGGTAGATAGCGACTGCATACATAATTTTTTTTATTGCCAAACTGACACCCAATGAGCCAGTTTTTTTCTACACCCAATGCCATATTTTTTTCTCCAAGTTTTACTCTTAATGACCCCCTATTTTCTATCTTGGGCATAATATCTCTTAATCTTCACAATCCAAAGAGGTCTAAACACTCATGGAAAACAGATATCTTTATTGCAGTATCTGGATTTTTGCTTAAAACCATGGATTTTAGTACCATGGATTTTAGTGCAAATTGTGTAGGCAATCATCCACATACACACTTAAAGGAGCATGGTCCGATTGCCTCAACTTTTTTTCAAACTTTTTGAGATTTTGGTACCAAAATGTTGCTCATATTTTTCTCATAACCCATTTGAAATTTCACGGCTCAGTTATGTTCCGTTTTGGAGATATACATGAAAATGTGTCTAATTATGGTAACCATAATT
>JXSR01S042586.1:1194-11587 GCA_000969725.1 Ophiothrix spiculata | reverse complement strand
AAATACATCATAATGCATGTCAACAATAGTGTCATTTGCGTGATACAAAAATGTATGTATCTCCTGAACGGATTGACCGATTTTCAAAATTCAAACGGTTTTTGAAAGCTAATCATAAGTTCTTTCCATCTACCACAATAAAAACATGTTTAGCTTAACTTATTTTTTTCACCTGAACTGCCTACTTGTAATGGCAGCATTTCAATATGAACAAATACAAAAAAAATATAATTTCTCAACTTTGTCCATGTTTTGTGGGAGCAGTTCACATTATTAGACCATTGTGTGCCCATATATATCATTACCATGATTAACAATTGATTAAATGGGTACCGTACATGAAGTGAGTTTCGTCACAAAAATATTTTACTTTCAAGCAACTCTTTTTATGCTCAATTCATCTGATTGACATATATCCCAAATTGATGTTTAAAAAGGAAAGATAATTTGATTCAGGGAGTAAAGTAAATCCAACAATAGTCCATCAACGTACTGCATTGTTCATTCATTCAGGTTTGTTAATAAGATTATATAACATGGTAGTACTGAGAACAAAGTGTATTATATATTGGACATGCAATAAAGACACATTTAAACCAAAAAAAACAGTAAAGTACAATTGAAGACAGCTGAGGAGCTAAAGAAGGGCCGACATAGATCAAGAGTTATTCAGCAAATCAACGTATTAAGGAATAAGAGTCCTAGAAAACCTCAGCGTTCGAGTTGGAAGTTGTGAAATACTTTTTTCTGTTAACAAAATATTAGGAGATGCAGAGTAATGACCTCTGATTTTCAACTCTTAGTGGCATGTAATGTACAGGTACTCCAATTTGTGACACATACTTATATCTCTTATTAATATACCTCATGTATATAGATTCCTGTCCTCTGATTGGTTAAAAGTGTGGGCCTGGATTTAACTATAGGCCCTATAAATTTACTATGCCCGGGGCATATTTGTATTTTGCGTCGTATAACTCGAGCTTCATGCGCGCGACTTTAAGCATTCATGATCAAACACGCGCTGCAGTGCGTAAGCTAGTTATCTTGGGTGCACAATACGACGCGGTCAGCACTGAATGGAGAAACAAATATCGTTAATCTTTTAATCAACCAGAACACAAAATATTTGTATAATGTGCTTTGATCCACACATTGCTAATCAGATTGATTTCTTGTTTTCATCAATTCTATCCTTTGCTTTCCCTTCAAACTTGGCATGACAAGTGTCCACAGTCCAGTCCTGTAAGTCTTCTTCCAGATGCTATCTGTACCATCAAGTGTCACTGATGCTAATTTTTACCACTTGGTATCTGTTGCTTCAAATCCCCCTTATCAACTGGAATCTGTAATGTAATCACAGGTGACATTTACTCAAATTTTTATCCCAGAACATGTCTGAAATATGTGGGTCAAATCTTTAATTTTATTTTCTGTACAAGCAGCACAGCCATAGGGGGTGCACTTGGTGAATAGGCACCACTAATATTTAATAATTTTGTTTGATAGTTGTAAAATGTCACTATCTGTAAATTTGTATTCCCTTTTTAGCACACAATGATGTTAACCCTTTCGATCCGATAGAATGCTTGAACATTTTCAAAGGAGCTTACAAGAGAATGCCCAGGCATTCCAATTCATATTGAGAGTAAATTAATTCAGTATAGGCTAATATACCTATATGACAATTCAGGATTGAAAGGGTTGATATTGTCAGATTGTTTTTGCAAACCAGTAATTTGATGTGGTTATTTACTTACAGAAGGAAAAAAAGATGGGAAAGAGAAGAAAACCACCATATCCCCCTTTCCCCCCTTTTTTTGGCTTGTCAGTTTCTGAAAATACATTAAAAATAGTAGAGGCATTGGCCCATTGTCAGATAGAACCGAAAGACATCAATACTTTCAATCTCCCGTATCTCAAATATTTTGGTGTCACAATGTATTTTTATCACCATTTTGTGTTAAAAAGAGAAGAGAGGCCATAATTAAGTAAGAATTGTTAAAGCAACCAGTTGCTTTATTCTTGAGTTTTCGGGTGTTTTTAGGAAGCCATTTTGTACGGTAAGTCAATGGGAAGCTAATTTGTAATGTGGTGCCACATGCACATGTAAACAACACAGTATACCAGTACTTGCAAGTGAGAGGAGACTAACGGAAATCTGTGACTGAGTCTTAATCCTTTAAGGGTTTTGGTTACTTTAACCTCATATTTTAACATGTTGATTCGGAAAATGATGCTAGCAAATTTGTTAAGATTGACAAAGGTACAATACTTTAAGATTTTCACATCCAATAGCTTCCAATTACCTAAGTATGCAAAAACACTGTGTGTACACCTTCAAGATAATATACGGCAGATGGTTTATAGTTCTTATATGAATATCTTTCACGGTTACTTACCATAAACTTTAGGTGTGTCATAGTATTATCATTTCCCTTCATGAGACACAGTATGGGCATACCATAGTTGTTTCAACTTTCATCCAGATTTGATAAAACCTGTAAGGCCATCATTAGTTGATAAAATTTTCTGTAAAGATAAAAAATACAAAATATATAATTATATTAAGGTTAATAATGCAGTAACAGCTGCAAAATGGAGATGGGTGGGAATCTAGGAAGGATGCACGATGGTAGATGGACACAGTTGACATCAGAGTGGTCACCATTAGGCCAAGATAGCATAAGATAGATACTATCTACTGAAGATAGCAAAAAGATAGATACTATCTACTGAAGATAGCCAAAGATAGATACTATCAACTGAAGATAGCCAAAGATAGATACTATCTACTGAAGATAGCAAAATATAGATACTATCTACTGAAGATAACAAAAGACAGATACTATCTACTGAAGATAGCAAAAGATAGATACTATCTACTGAAGATAGCAAAAGATAGATACTATCTACTGAAGATAGCAAAAGATAGATACTATCTACTGAAGATAGCAAAAGATAGATACTATCTACTGAAGATAGCAAAAGATAGATATTATCTATGATAGCAAAAGATAGATACTATCTATGATAGCAAAAGATAGATACTATCTACTGAAGATAGCAAAACATACATACTATCTACTGAAGGTAGCAAATTGTATATCTGCATGCCAAAATAACTCCACAAATGGAACAATGAAGCAATGCAATTGCTGATAGCACTTGTTTTAATGAAATTATATCTTCAAAAACAGACACTTACGTGATTGGAACCTACACCTTTAACTGAGTGTACAGTTTTCTTCTCAAACCCTTAAAATACTTATCTAAACCATAAAACAGTATTAGAAGTATTAGTATAATAGCAAAATGATCAATTGCACATAATTATATAGAACAGCATGAGTAGCCAATATTTCAACAAGATCAGACCTACCTTTCAGAACAGAGTATGCAAGTATGGTCAAAAAGGCATTGCCAATCCCCAAAATCGGTAAAATTTGATGGTAAAACTGAGTAACTTTTTTACCTTTTGCCCATCAGAGGGTCTTTCACTCTAATGAGAAAAATAGCATGAAAGTTGTTCAGGTCATCTACCTACCTATAAGACAATTTGGATCAAATCAAGGCTAACATGAAAACAATCAATTTGCTTTGCTTGTAGCACAAAACTTAAATGTAATTAGTGTTCTCAGTTTGTAATGACAAGACTTGTGTCACATGACCAAGATATCCAATTACCACCTAAGGCAGGTTCAATATGAATCTGTGTCTTATATTGCAATGAAAAGGTATTAAAACTGATCTTATTTTGAAGGTTTTCATGAAAGTTACAATCTGATATTGTGTTCAATTTAAACACATTGATAAAAACTACTAAGTTCAACCCCAGTATCATCCCAAGCTTAGCTCTCCTGATTGTCTCTGCATATAGTCTGTCAACTTCAAAGTTCAAGTAAACTTACTGTAAATTACACAGCATTTGTGCATAAAATCTATTTCAAATGCATGATGCAGTCAAATGCTTTCATAATTGTACAGAAATAAGCAGTCACATTTGATGCTCAACTGAATATTTAATAATTAAATATCGTCTTATTCCACCTGTTTGGAGAAGACGAGTAAAACAACACTCACCAAAGAACTGTAACCAATCTTAATTGTTTATAGCCTGTGGTGGTTACAAATTCCTGTGAAATTAGTCCTCTTTGTGGGTGCATATCAACTACATCTTTAAAGTGCTATTAAAATCCGTTTTAACAATTAAGGGCAATTTAACCACATGTTAATAGACTCACCAGGTATAATACACTGTATGCAGCACCCCAAGAAGGAGCATTCGCACAGGGGACCAACGGCTTAACGGGACTTCCGAACCACAGAGCAATTAGAGTAAAGTTTCTCGCCCAAGGAAACAAGGAGACGTAAACTGTCGGACCCGGGGCTCGAACCCACAACCTCTGTATTACGAGACCCGTGCTCTTACTGCTCGGCCACGCTCGCCTCCAATGCCACTAAGAATGAAATTTACTGGATTCCCTTTCACTCTGATAAGCCATTTGATTCACTATAATTTCAAAGTCTCAGTTCAAGCAAAAGTTCTCATCCCTAAATAAAAACAGGCTAAAATCAAGACTTGGAGTTTGATTCCAAGCATGTGTATAAACCAAGGTAGATGTACCTGATCTTTACTGCATATTTTTCAAACAAAGTGTATACTGTGTATGGTATCACTGCACTGGAAGTATATATATAGATCCAATAGATCCTGCTATGTAACTTGCTAATTCTGTCTGCTGCTATGTCTGGAGCATCTTAAAGGGGCACTTCATGATCCACTTTTCATTCTCAAGGTCACATCTATCAAAATTCAGATTTTTGGCTCATAAGAATCCTCGCCCCGATATATTACAATGCCAAAGCCATTCTTGCAAATCTATTTGAATTCCTGAGAAAAATAAGAAAATTGTGTCATTTTCTAATTATTGTCGGGGCCCAACAAAAAATTAAAACACAATACCTATGGAGATTTTTAAACACTCTAAAGCTCCTAGCTTGAAAAGTTTAAGTCTGAATTAAGTGACATTTTCAGAATGCATTTATTTTGTGTACATCTTTCTATCTAGGTAGAAAAAAGATAATGTTATAATCAGATCACAATCATGAATTGCACCTTTAAAGCAGCAAGGCAAAACTAACTTTACTAATAAAAACATAATTTATGTCCGTTATACATGGAGCTTGAATTTGAAACAGTGATGAAAGTTTTATGCTTAAAAAGTGTCATTACTCTTCTGGTATAAATAATAAGTAACACTTTTGCTATCTACTGTAGACAGGGCCTAAACAATTACAAACATTTTCAACTCTGCATATGTGTTTGCACCTACATGTTATTTATGCGTCCTACCAAGTCGCTCATCAACATGCACACACTCGCAGCGTGTTAGGCGCATGCACATATCATCCATTGGATGTACATGGATGTACATTACAAGAATCTATTTGAATGTACATTCAAACTTTAGTGGAGCTTGCCCCAATATGTAGTCTGGTATAAACAGCTGTCATGGTGCAGAAGCAATTAATTGATATATGGAGAGGAGTTTTCACTTTGTTCCTGAGGTTTCATTAATTGTGTCTGAAAGCCTAGTGTGAGAGTGATGAAAAGGGTTATTGCAGAGGCAGTATAGATCCCTGGTGACATTGCCATTATATCATAGCTGGCTGTGTGATTTTAATTGCTCAAGTCTTTTAAAGGTGTGTGATTAGGCAAAAACAAAAAACAAGTTTGTTTCCCGTGCGCCGAGCGCATTTCGTTTTGGTGTCATATACTTGCGCATTTCATTTTTTTATTTGATATTTTAGAAAACGAAAATCAAAATAGCCAATTTGATAAAAAGAACGGGGAAAATTGCAAAATTTTTACTAAAGAAGTGTTTTCTTTTCAACAAAAACTTGAAACCGGACAGGTTTCTTACTGAAAAAATCATCACCCATGCAGATTTTCAATCAAAATTTGCCTTAGCACCTCTTGAAACAATACAAAAAAATGAAAACAAAATAAAATAAAAAAACGCATTTCGCATTTAAGTTTTTTGACCACCTACAGGAAACAAACTTTTCACTAAGGTTTTTTTTTAAATGATGATTGCAAACTCCAAAAAAAAATTGCTAAATTGTTCAATATACTTGCTATTTAGCTATCATTTGTGGAGTTAGCGATCAAAATGGGGTTACAGCAACCATCTCTAAATGTTAGTTAAATCGGCACCAGATCTCTTTTTCAATCAACTAGATCTCTTTTTCCAATATTTGATAGCTATGGGGGTTAATTGATTGAAAGTTTAACATTTCAAGAGGCACAGCGAGTGAAAAAGAACACATCATATTTCACCGAATGAAAATATATGTTCCATATTTGCACGAATGCAAAACATTCTTTATTTGTTTTATATAACACCTAAAAAAGTAACATGATGGAAAAAACAGCCCAATTTTATAGTAGAGGGTAAAAATATGCTAAAATGAGCGGCACATATATATGTACCAACCATTTATTCACCAAGTAACCCTTCTCCCTCCAACAAGATACACTTCTGTGCAAATTATTTGGCTAAAATCTGAAAATTTGAATAACATTGGTATTAGACATGAAAATGTCAAATGCATAGCATATTGGCAGAATAATAATTATACAACAACATCTAAGATTGTCTTTTCTCAAGTTTCTAACAACCTACTCTAAAGATATTCTTCATTCATCAATTTCCAATACAACACATGAATAAATCCCTATTTTGTGGCCTCTCCAGGGATAGATCAATCTATTTTGCCAGCGAGTTAATGGTGTTATAGCCATCATTACTTCCCAACATTTCCTTCACATTTAGCTCAGACTATTGATCGCTTACAATCAAAGTTCAATGAACAGTCAACTGATGAAAAGGCATCTCTGGGCAAACATTGGAGGGATCGTGCTATGAACGTTTTGTCAGCTTAAATGTCGGTTTTGTTTTTTATAGTTCAAATAGCGGTGTTTTGCTGAAAAACAAAACAACAACTAAAAAACCCATTTACGATTATTTAAATACTTTTTGTAAATGCAGTAAAATTGTGTGAAGTCATATCAATATCAAAAGAATGCAAACATTTCCAAATTCAATTTAAGATATTATATGGTCATAATACTTCATACAAAATGGCTTTACGGAAAGCATTCTGACTTCAGATGAACAAATAAAATAAAGATTATTTGACGATTTTGTACAAATCTTTAATGACAGTTGTTTTTCAAAACTGCATTTGTATTGTAGCGTTTAAAGCATAGGTGCTATTATTGCAACCACTGTTTTCAAGCAGGTCATTAACAGAAGTCATTAATTGTTATCTGATAATGACCATGCAGTTGTTTGCGTAAAATTAGAAATAATCGTATTAGATTGGATCGCACTATTCATGTATTACGCAGGTTATTAATGCTACAGGATTTGTTTACAAATCAAATAGTGGATTTTCCTTACAGCAGACCCTGGCATTTAGCTGACAAAACATTCCTGACATAAAATCTATCCATCTAGCAAGCCCTCCAGTGTTTGCCTTACCATGGCTTGATTGTAGAAGGAAACATTGAACTTGGATAGATAAATGATCAATAGGACTTTTTCATGATTAACATTGCCATATGACATTTGTATACATGTATGAATGGTTCAAATTTGCAAGTGTACGGTATTCTGAAATTTTTAAAAACGATTTTTGAACCTTTATGATCTACAAATGCAGTTTTGAAAAACAACTTTCATTAAAGATTTGTACAAATAACAATAATCTATATTTTATTTGTTCATCTGAAGTCAGAATGCTTTCCGTAAAGCCATTTTGTATGAAGTATTATGACCATATAATATCTTAAATTGAATTTGGAAATTTTTGCATTCTTTTGATATTGATATGACTTCACACAATTTTACTGCATTTACAAAAAAATATTTAAATAATCGTAAACATTTTTTTTTAGTTGTTGTTTTGTTTTTCAGCAAAACACCGCTATTTGAGCTTTAAAAACAGACACTGACATTTAAGCTGACAAAACGTTGATAGCACGATCCCTCCAATGTTTGCCCAGATATGCCTTTCCATCAGTTGACTGTTCACTGAACTTTGATTGTAAGCGATCAATAGTCTGAGCTAAATGTGAAGGAAATGTTTGGAAGTAATGATGGCTATAACACCATTAACTCACAGGCAAAATAGATTGATCTATCCCTGGAGAGGCCACAAATAGGGATTTATTCATGTGTTGTATTGGAAATTGATGAATGTAGAATATCTTTAGAGTAGGTTGTTAGAAACTTGAGAAAAGACAATCTTAGATGCTGTTGTATATTATTTTGTCAATATGCTATGCATTTGACATTTTCATATAATACCAATGTTATTCAAATTGTCAGGTTTTTTTTTTAAATATTGAATGGCAAAAAAAAAAACCTCTTAGGAGAATTGAAAAAAAAAAATGATACCCCATCTTACTCTCATTGCATCCCTATACATTTTGTTTATATAACTACGCAAAATTATAAAGAGGCCATCAAATTTGGACAATTCTTCTGAATTCAGATTTTACAAAGCACATTAACATACTTTAACCCTAAACCTGGCTCTAACCAAATCTGCAAAAAAATATATCAAGAATTCATTAAAAGATCAATTGCATGTAATACAAACAAAACCAGGCCAGAATATAACTGGCTATGTTGTCATTTCTCCACTGACTACCTGCAACAAATACAACACTTGCCCCCCTTTTGGCCTCTCCATGGATAGATCAATCTTTTTGCCCTGCATGGTAATGACATTTTAGCCGTCATTAGTTGCAACTATTTCCTATTGATCATTTATCTATCCAAGTTCAATGTTTCCTTCTACAATCAAGCCATGGAAAGGCAAACACTGGAGGGCTTGCTAGATGGATAGATTTTATGTCAGGAATGTTTTGTCAGCTAAATGCCAGGGTCTGCTGTAAGGAAACTCCACTATTTGATTTGTAAACAAATCTTGTAGCATTAATAACCTGTGTAATAGCGCGCGATCCAATCTAATTTTACGCAAACAACTGCATGGTCATTATCAGATAACAATTAATAATGTCTGTTAATGACCTGCGTGTACACAGTGCTTGCGATAATAGCATGTATGCTTTAAACGCAACAATACACACATACTATGATATCGCGGAGGTCGTGTTCAACTAAACAAGTGCCTGGACTGATCGATGTTTTTATCAGATGGCAAACAAACAAACTAAATGAAACTATGATTTTCACCCATTTTTGGTCAAAGTCCTGCGTGGTTATTGCATTTTAGCCATCATTACCATTTTTTCATTCATTACCCATTTTTGGTAACGTACCTCGGCCCAAAACAAGCAATTTTAATGATTATAAACAATGAGCTCAAAAAGATGGTGCACAGTTATTATTGTCCAATTGTTAATTAGAGTTTTAAAGATGCATGGTAATCATATTCAGAAAACAAACTTACAAACTTTCTTTTTCCTTGTGAAAACATTTTCCTTGTGAACATGTTGAGCATCAAATAGGTTCCAATATAACTTTATTCCAGGAAAATAAATTACTACACTATATCCAATAAGTATTTCATTTGCACAATTTAAAACAACAACAAAAAATGTCAGCATTTAATAAATGTATGTATAGGTAATACATCAATATCTGTCTTAAATTGTACCTGAGCTTGACAATTTTAAACCAAAGTGTTCTCTAACTTGGCTCTCTCTATAACTTGGCTCTCAAGTTAAGTGATTGCTTTCAAATTTCCAAGCTAGTTCAAGCTTTTTGTACAGTAAGAAACTAAAGCACATGAGGCAAATAAAGTGGTTCATTTTGAAATTCACAATTTCTCATTTGCACATCAATTCTTTTATTTCTGTTGACTTGCAAATTGTATCAATGCATATAACTACATTATGAACCATCTATTGTGCTTAAAACAATACTAGCTTAGATTAAGATCTCCATTTCACAATTTTACAAAATCTGAATCGATGCTCAAAAGTCATTTTGAAGTATAGGGTGATGGTCTTTCTCTATTTTGTTTAGTTGTTTTGAATCATTGTAGAATATTTCACTTAAAAATATGTATCCTAAATCTTGACATGTCAAGATCTTGTATGTCAAAAGATCTGTCATTGTATTGAACATATAGTACACAGGGATGTACGAACGCATGTAAGCCAAGGGGGGCAAACACATTTACCATCCCGAAATTCATGTTTAGTCCCGATGTATATACTGTCAATTTGTTTGTAATTTGCGAGTAGCATGCGAAAATTTTCCTATTTTCAGCCAAAAATCGACATAACCTTGATATTTGTGCTAAAATTGGCTTATTTTGACTAAAAATTTGCGGGACAGTAATATTGGGG
>JXSR01S042580.1:80470-92518 GCA_000969725.1 Ophiothrix spiculata | reverse complement strand
GGCTCGTACATGTTGCTCCTTGAAGCATATCTAATGTATGGTATTTGTATACATCAGATATGCTACAATGAGCAACATGTAGGAGTCGACAACTAGACCCTTTTGCCGCGGCGGTACACATATATCAGATTATAAGATAACAAAGACTTGTTGCACCAATTATTTGGTAGCCCATAAGAAGTATAGTTTGACCCTTATTTCCTGCAACAAATAATTACGACGGATTACGTTGGATTACATCTTGTCAATGGTGAGTTAATAAATTGTACATAAAATCAGTTTTGCAAAGATTACAAGTTGTATTGTATATTTGTGTAATATTGTGATGGCCCCCCTTTATACTTTTGTCATATACACCTTGTTTTTTGGAATAGGACTATTATCCCTAAAGGCACCACCTTCCAGATGTCCAAACTCCTCTAGAACTGCCAATTTGGGTTTCCTACACTCTGTCTGATTTGGTACCACCCCACAGTCCCTTTCAGCCCTGTCTTTTTCATCTTGGTTCACCCTCTGTGCCCTAGCTTGAGCTCTAGTGACAACCAAACTTTCAGGCCCCTCTAGTTGACCCTTTTCAGCGGCTTCCAGCAACTGCGCAAATTTGGGATAATTTCTACCAATTATAACCCTTCTCTTTGGCCCATCTGTAATTGCAACCTCAATTCTATGAACTTCATTGCCAATTTGTATGCCCACATTGGCTGTGGGATGGGACATTTTATCACCATGAACACATTCTAGTTGTAGCTGATGGTTAATCTTCACTTTTGATGGATGAACTAAATCCCTATATGCTATAACAACATCTGCACCTGAATCTAATTTCATTTCTGTTTCCAAACCATCTACATAACACTTGCAAACATAACTAGTTATGGGACTCATACTGGTATGTGCAGAATTGTGGTCCCTTGCAGTCAGGGCCACTCGTTCAATTCAGCGTGTACGCTTCTTTGAGCGATCGCGCTCAATGCAGCGTTATATTCACGCTCGATGAGGAGAGATGTCAAGCGCACGCATGTTTGGTCAACGTTTCGCTTCACTACACCGTGTCACTCAAAGCTACACTGAATATTTTTCGTTCCTTGTAAATGTCTCCAGATTTTTAAAGTTTTGACCCGGTCATAAAAAAATTCACCGGGGTAGTGAAGCGAAACGTTGACCAAACATGCGTGCGCTTGATTCAAATTCTGTTTGATTTTAGCCTTGAATAACAGTAATTACCTTTTAAGTTGGATGTACATAAATGAGACGAGGCAAGGATCCCGAAGTCAAAGTATGGAACTCTTTTACAAATTTCCTATTATTATAGATGTTTCCAGACTGATCTATTTGACGCGCACCTCAGTTGCCATACAAAATAGTTGTCAAGTTGTCGGGGTGCAACAGAACAAGGTTACCTTTAGTTGAGGAAGCTGTTCGACATAAAGTGCGCATACCGGGATACCCCCGCAAACATTTACTACATGTTTAAAGTTCTTTGAAGCCACACATGCAATTTTATTGTATAGGGAATGAACGTAAATAATAAATAGCGATAAAAAACGTTCTTCATAACTAAAATATTCACAAGACAACCAGAGAATACAAGAGGAACCGGCGATGTTGCTTATTGCAGCAGGTACGCTCTATCCAGCAATACAGGCACTCGCCCAATCGAGCGTACCGCAGCATGCAGCAGTACGCTCGATCGAGCGAGTGGCCCCGACTGCTTGTGATACTCATTTCATTAGCCTCACTGCTGGGCTTCTTACAATACCTCTCAATGTGCCCAGGTTCATTACACCGTCTACAGATTATCAGTTTTTTGGACTCTACTCTAGGACTAGAGACATCTGAGGTTACTTGTTGTTCAGAGGTTTTAAAGTTGTTGAAAATGTTATTTCTAACCTGTAATTTCTTATCTGAATTTACACCTCTTTAGGGCTTGTTTCAGTTCAAATTTCTCCCCTTTGGCCTTCATGGGGCACCAGCAACCTTTCAACGCATGACGGACAAGCTACTGAAGGGTGAAGAGTCATTTTCCGCAGCATATATGGATGATTTGATCATTTTCAGTGATTCATGGGAGGATCACCTTGTCCATATCAAAGAGGTGCTGGATGCTCTCATGCAAGCCAATCTGACAGCCAACCCAAGTAAATGCTATTTTGCCCAGACTCAGGTTGAATACTTAGGTCATGTGGTAGGTAACGGTCAAATACGACCTAAGAAAACCAAAGTAGATGCTATAAACAGTTGGGAGCAGCCAAAAACCAAGAGGGATGTAAAGTCATTTTTGGGTACAGCTGGTTATTACAGCAAATTCATTGATAATTATGCAGCAATTGCGGCACCTTTAACTGATCTTACCAAGAAGAAGAATCCAAATCTTGTGGAGTGGACTCCGGATTGTGAATCAGCATTCCAAACCCTAAAAGAGGCCTTGTGTAGTGATCCAGTCTTGAACATCCGAATTCAAACTGCAAACGGATGCATCAGACCGTGGTCTAGGGGCAGTTTTGAGCCAAGATGTTGATGGCAAAGTCCATCCTGTAGTGTACTTGAGCCGTAAACTTCTACCGAGGGAGCAAAATTACGCTACCATTGAGTGTTTGGCTATTTATTGGGCTATTAACTCTCTACGTTACTATTTATTAGGAAGAGAGTTCAAAATCCTTACTGACCATGAGCCTTTGAAATGGCTCAATAAAGCCAAAGAAAATAATAAACGACTCACAAGATGGAGTCTTGAGCTACATGCCATACTGCTTTAAGGTTGATCACAGACGAGGCATTTCCCATGGCAATGCTGATGGCCTGTCTCGCAAGTAACTACAAACAGGTTGTAAACATCAATTGAGTGTTTAAATTGATCACGATTAGACTTATTTTATATCAGTCATGCTACCACTGGAAAAGTTGTTTAAAAAAAGGGGTTATCTAAGAGATTGGAAAATAGAAATGAATCCAAATGTTTGACCTTACCCCAGAAAATGTCACAAACTAGGTAGTTTGTTCTTATAAGGGTGGGGGAGTGTGATGGCCCCCTTTATACTTTTGTATTAACCGTTCTTTCCTTTGTTTATTTGTATTGTAGAGTAGAAACATTGTTGATAACCAGTCAGGTTTTGTGTTTATGCTTGTACCCACAGGAAGTTGGGTTTTTAGATTAGACATCAAGAATTAAAGACAAGCAATAAAGAGACCAGAACTGTTTACTAAAGAGTTATTTTGTCCTTTGGTCTTCACAAATATCCAACTAAACGCCTCGCTTTCGTGCTTTCATAGGCGTCATTTTCAGGGACGTCGGAACCGTGTGGGCCATGTAGGCTTTGGCCGCACCACTTTTCAGCCAGAAAAAATTAAAATTAATTAATTTGAATAAATTGAATGTGTTTTATTATGGTCCAAGCATCAATAACCATAAAATTATTTGTTTTTAGTAACTACTTTCTTCTGCGGCTTAGTTGTCTGCACCAATTTTATTTTTCTTCCGACGCCCCTGGGACTCATTTTGACCAAGCATGAAATCAAGTGAATGTGGCATTTGAACAAACACTATTGTTAACACATATAAAGGTGTTTTGGAATCCCGTTAGTGCACAAGAGGGGTCCATATGGGCCCTGGATTTTGAACGCTTTAAAAACAATGTTCTCTACATTATTTATCCTTACAACTGTGCACACAGTGATACACCAACTCAATAAACAATTAAGTGGTCAAGGGGGGTCTATATGGACCCAACATTTGTTTTTTGCGCGTCAGCGCAAAAACGCAAAGTAATTTTTCATCGCCCTTCTATGATATTGTCTAACTTTACCATCCCTTCACTTGGTGGCAAAACAATTCAAATCGACCCACCCCTTCCCATGCTAATTAGCATAAATACGCATTTTCGAGGGCGCTCTTCAAATTTGTTTTGCCCATAAAATCGTAACCGAACAACTTTCCAAATTTTATTTCAGGAATGTATTTGTACTTACATGCTGCAAATATGAGCCAAATTTCATTGAAAAAGTCCATTGGGAAGCGAGTTTTCAAATTTTTGGCGGGAAAATTTTGACGCGACACAACAAAATTTGTTTTGGCCGCCATTTTGAAACGGTTTGTCCGATTTTCATTTTTTTTTTCTTTGTTTTAGTTCTTTTGAAGTACTTTACCTTTGACCAGAGTTTCAACGTAAAATTCCTTCGCAAAAACGCTCTTTCGGTGTTGGGTCCATATGGACCCCCCCCCCCCCTTGACCGCTAACGGGAGTGTTAATGAAATTTGGCTCATAATAGCATGCAGATTATAATTACATTGCTGAAATAAAAAAAATAAAAAAGTCGTTTCGTTTCGGTTTTAGGGACAAATCAAAATTCGAACAGCGCCATCATTTTAGCAGTTTGTGCTAATTATCTCAAAAATGACTGATTTTATTTTTTTTGTACCAAAACATGCGTAACACCTACCTTAACAATTACATAAAACAGCTTTATTGAGTCATGTTGCGTTTTCCATGGTCCATATGGACATCCACCCTTATCCACTTAAGTGTTATGCTAGTTTTAATGGGGATGAAATAAATACAATACGATTTCACTTTTTTTTAATGTTTTAGTGTTTTAATGTAATATGCTACTTTCTATTTGATTTAATTTAAAGGCAGTACTTTGCATTTAGACGTTACATTTATAGTCTAATCATAGTAAGTCCTGACACCATCTGCTGAAAACTTAACATCTATACTAAATGGCCTATCCTTGTCGAGCGTAATGATTCCCTCTTTCAAGAATGTCAGGTATTTGATCGGCATCTGCTTCAGGAAAATTGCTTTCTGTGGAACAAATAAAATATAAAAGTCAAGTGGGTAAATATCAAGCTGCTTTTATAAAGTCATAGACCATACCTATAAATGGCATATTTTCGCCATTGAGGGGGTAAATCTACAAAATCGGAACTCAGACTAAAGATATTTTCAGGGGGGGTAGGACGTGACGTCATGAGATTTTGAAACTTCCATTCAAAACACTTGAATTTTAATTAACGCTCAAAATTTTCATTTTATGCCCTTAATTAGTGTATTAACATATGCAGATTCCAAAACCGTTGGGGTTGGAACTTCAACCCCAGAAAACGATATTCTGAATGTTTTGAAGAACTACTTCTCTTGTTATTTACGCATTGAAATATACGGGCGATACCACGGATGAATACGAATCAAATCTGAGTAAACAGTCTTGGTAAATAGGCAATTTATTACGCAGCCACCCTCCTCTGGATATTTTATCTTAACTATTCAGTGCTGTCCTGTGTCTACAGTTTGAGGATTTTGACCAAACTTGGTAAGAATTTTTATAGCAGGTTCCTTGTCTTTATTTTTGGTTTTTTGCCTTTTTGGCTAGACACGAAAAAATGCTATAACTTGACAAACATTACTACTTAGTATGGCTGAAATAGCTTGTGTTGTAGTCGAGGTATAACATTTTTTGTGTGGAGCCAAAAACATACCGGGAACCCAAACTAGAGAAATGAACCAAACAAAAGGTGTTAACTGGATAGACGTTGGTCATACAAACATTCCTATAAAAGTTTGATTGAAATTGGCTTTACTAAAGTCGAGTTACAGCTTCTTTTATGTGGAGCCAAAAAAGACACATGGAATCAAAACTAAAGACAGGAAAAAACGAAAAAGTAACAGATGGATAATCAAATATTCCTGTAAATTTTAGTTGAAATCCTTTAATTGCAGACGTAGGGCGGTGCTGAAAACCATAATATTGGTAAGTTTGACTGATGTTAAATTTACTCATCGGAACTGACGTTTCACGGATACCCTTGCGGCGAGGTTACGATGTGTTTACGATATCCATTAAGCTTTGCCGGTGTTTGACCGGCGTCCGACCGGTGTACGGACGGTATCCGTGATCCGTAGAGACGCCGAAAGCATGCCGCAAGAATTTGATTCAGGGGTAAAAGGTCACTGGATTCCTTTTGTCCGTTTGTGGTGCGGTTGCGATGCGTTTGCACTGTAAGGGTACTGGTAATTGTATTTAAAGCATATGGGTGATTCCAAAGTAACGTTTGTGCTTGGTATCTCGAATATGGCACCAGCTCTTTTTTCCCTTTAATCTATTATTAATCTCTTGATTTTGCCTGTTTTATTGACTTGATAATGTTCGATTTTGTAATAGTGTAAGAAAGTAGAAGAGGTCTGGTGCAGAGTCTTTGTAAATTTTTTCCAACCACCAGACCTAAGCACGGGGAATAAAATAAGATAAAGACAAAAAAAAAAGTAACGTTTGTGACCGAAAAATGGGAAAATTTATTTTTAAATGGTCACAGAACCTAGCATAAACATTATATCAACGAGTTTGTTGTTGATAATGGTGCCTACTGGTGAGATCAAGACATGCAGGTGTTTAAAGATTAAAACAATTCCCAAAATACTGAATAAAGTTCATGTAACGTTCGGTAACGTTTGTGACCTCGCACAGAAATGTTTCTTTGCTCCAAATGACTTTAAAGTGAAAATTCTCTGACATGTTGGCAAATTTTTTATTGCACTTTTCACAGATTGGTAACATATTTACAAATAGTTCAAAAAAGTGGTAGGAAATTCTATCGTCAGGATTTCTTTTAATGCAATGTTTTGTTTGGTAACGTCTGGTAACGTTTGTGACATTTTGGTGTAACTTTTTGGTAACGTTTGTGTCATTTTTGAATTGAAACATGTGCTTATTCATGCACGGGTAGAAAAAATACTTTTCACGTACCGAGTAACAAACGTATGACTGAAAAAACTACTCATATGGTCGAATAAAAAAGCTGATTTTTTTGCCTGAAATCAAAAAAGGTTTAGTTTTCACTGGAATGAGGATCAGGTTTAAGCTGAGATTCAATTTTGACTGTCCGTTATTAATGATTCCGCATGCGTTTCGCGTGCGATGTGTTTTAAATCGATATAATGGTTTTTAGCGAGAGTGATTCCTTTTATCCGGTCCGTTTCCGGTGCGCCTATCCGGAAACCAAATGCGTTTACCTGAATCGGCCCCTGGAGCGATTCATCCGTTTTGAATGCGTTTTGGTCATGCGGAAACTTTTCAATTAGAAAAGATGCTGAAATGAAACCGCATTAAAAACGGACGGACAAAATTGAATTTCAACTTCCAACCTGATACCACTCATCTCCATTCGATCGTATGCTTAAACGCATCGCAACCGCGCCGCAAACGGATAAAAGGAATCTGGTCTAAAACCTTGCGGCTTGTATACGATGTCTTCAGTTATGGTCCCATAACCACCGGCGTCCGACCGGTGTCCGACCGGGCATCGCAAGCATTCACCGGTGTCATACTAGTGGCGTTCCAGGATTTTTCGAGTGGGGGACGAAAAAATCTGTCCATTCCGCTGAAAATTGTTTAAAAATCTTAAAATTTGGGCAAAACCCGGCAAATTTTGACTGAATATTGACATAATACCTGGAAATTCGCGCAAAGAAACCTGTCCATTCAGCTAAAAATTGTTTAAAAATCTTGAAATTTGGGCAAAACTCGGCAAATTTTGACTGAATATGACATAATACCTGAAAATTCGCGCAAAGCGAGCAATTTTCTTTGCTTTTTCACATTTAAATTATCAGAAACAAAGGGAAATTCAAGGTCTCACAAGCGCACTGCAAGCTTTTCAATTAGTTTCAAAACATTTAAAACTATTTTTCTTCTCTTTCGATTTGATTTTTTTCTCCTCCCCTTTCTTTTCCATCTTTTTTGTGTCAAGATCCCAGAATGGGCCTTTGCCCCCGACTGACTCACCGAACTGGGGGCACGTGACACCCCCCCCCCCAACCCCCCACCCACCCGGAACTTACCAATAATATGGTTTGGAAAACTTACTATTACATTACTACAAACCTAATGAGCTTAGGCCTATACAAGAAGAACTACAAGAATCATTAGTGTACGCAAAAAGTAAAAGCTCCTTTACCTCTCGCGGCCAATGAATCCGCTAAAGTTTGCTCTCCATGTGGAGGGGGAAGAATATGATAATCGTTCTTCTTTTCCATTGGCTGCCCCTTTAGGAAACTATATACACCGTGTTTCTTCACTGGAAGAATCACTGCATCATGCCTCTTTTCCATTGGCTGCCCCTTTATAACTGGCATTTCATAATCGCTTTTCTTCACTGGAAGTGCATGTGTTATCAGCAATACACAGCCGAGGACAATGCACAGAGTAAATATCGACGAATTCAACATCTAAAAAGAAAGATAAAAAATTGAATTAATTAGCAAATCAAATAACTTCATTTTAAAAATCTCTAAATTGCCATGTTTCAGTTAAAGCAATCTTGTCTATATAGGAAAAGATGCACGTATTTTACCATATATCATTAGCAATCAATACAATTGTGAATAGACAATGATAGAGTAAAACGATGACCATTTCAAGCATTACAATACCTACACCAATGACTTTGAATTTTTTCACCGACTGTAAATGTGGGCTGCTCTGGCAAAATGAGAGGAAAGTTGCAAATCTATATTTTGAATAAATAGCATCTAAAGTTAAAATAGTGTGAAAAAAATCAAATTTCGTTTTTTTATATATATAAAACGCCTTTATGCATACGTGTTTACCTATACATAAGGTTTTGAAGGTCATCTTTGCCGGGAAGTGCAATTAGTATCCATTGTTAATTAATTGCATGTTTCTATTATACACTGTAGTAATCAGTAACTTTAAAATCGATTTGTAGCTAAGTTTTCGTGCGATATATTCAGTGGACTGCTTTGGATTTCGATCTAAATGAAGAATAGAGAAAGAAAGTGTGTCATAATTATATCTCATTCAAAAGCTGATAGAAAATTAAAATATTTCATAAATTCAATTTTGAAACTTGCAACTTTCCTCTCATTTCGTCAGAGCACCCTTCATTTGTTTTTGCTAGATATTGACATTCTCCGAATCCTGCCCGAATGTGTTTTTTTTTCTGAAGCTGCATACTTTATCTGCTATAGCCATTTGTTAAATTCCAGATACCGAATTCAATTCCATATGTATTTATTTATTTATATATTTATTCATTTACACAATCGGCTATGACATCAAACAATTAAAAGCATATTACAATAGATAAAATATGTTTACAATACATTTAAAACACAACGAAAAATCTTGCCTCAGTGAGCTAGCCAGGAGGAGCCAGGAGCAAGAAAATCGCTTTCACCTGGAAAGTGTGGCACCTCCAACTCACTGAGACAGACATATCATGATATATATTGCACAGTAAAAACATTGAAGGGGAACGATATAGAATTTAGGAGACCAGCTCCAGCTCTTCAAAAGATATTTCAATAAAAGGTTTTTTAAGATGTTTTTTGATTGGCATTTTGGAATGTACAATAAAACAGTCTCTCACAGACTCAGGGAGTTGTGCCCACATACGAGGGAGGTTGGCGGCAAGGGTATATTTGTAGCTGTCGGTTTTGGGAGTGATGTGGTCATTGAAAAGCAATTGATTTTGATGACGGTTGTTGACGGACCAATTTGTGAAGTTGAAAGGATTTGAATTAAGGAGATGCAGCTAGAAGCAAAAGAAATGGATACATATTTTCGCCTGTTAACTAAATTCATGAGATTAAGTTCTTTGATACGCCCAGCATATGACTGCTGTCCCCTTCTTTGACCTAAAATAAAACGGGAAGCTCTTCTTTGAATGAGCTCCAAATTATTAACATGATTTTGTCTATACACAAACCAACCTGGAGAACATAAGTCAACAATGGGCAAAATAAGTGGGCGGTAAAGGGTGAGCAAGATATCTTTGTTTTGATTACCAACGACAGTCCTGAGAAAACCCAAGAGTTTATTGCACTTTCTATCAGTAGTCGAAAGTACTAGTGTTCATTTTGGAGCATTTTCTTCAAGACAAAACAAGTTTATGGAATACGGGGTATCACAAAAGTTTTGAACTTTACCTATATAGAAGGGATTGAGCAGTATTAATGAAATGTTGTCAGAATAGTCACTCATCTTTATGTACATTATGGTGCAGAAATTGTCTCATAAGTAGTTGTACTTTCTTTTCAGGTGGTGATTGATGTCATCTACCTACACGATTAAAACATAAGCTGCATGAAGGAAATTGAAATTTAAGGCCCTGCATTTGAAGGGTTACAGGGCCCAGTAAATCTTATTGACACCACCAAAGTTTAGTTGTTTGATACCAAAGTAACGGGTAGGGTTTCCTCTATCCATTGATAGCAAAATTATGGAAATCGTTCCATGAATGTCATCACAATGGTGTAATAAAACATGGCCGACCTGAAAATGTTGATTTTTATTGAAATATAAAATCGGATTTTTTCAATAGAGAGAATCCCTACAATAACGGTCTGTAGAGAGTCAGTTAAAAGTGGGAGAAATGTTTTACTTTGCACATTGACTATGCAAAGATGCCTTAAGTATTTCATAATGAAATTTTGTTCCCGGCACCATTTCTTCTGGGTAAAGTTTAAAACATTTTAATACCCCCTCGTATGTTCAATGTTTAATGTTCTATATTTCCATTAGACAAACTATATACAACAATGCATTAATAAAAATCGTACATTAAATAGAATTACTAAAATTGTGTTTTACGCAGAAGTAAACCAGAAGGCCAAGACCAGATGAGGGCCTAGGCCTTTGGACAGTCCGGGCAATACTCCAGATCTGAATCCGGCTTCAGATCTGGAGCCTATGCTCCAGATCTGGAGTAATTTTGTAGTTTATCGACAGTTTATTTTAGGTCAGGATAAACAAATTCTTATATTTCCATCAAGTATATCATATTGGCTAAAAGTTCCATGTGAGTAAAAAATTCTACTAACTGAGGTTAATCCGATTAATTAAACAAATTAGTTACTTAACTTACGTAATTAATTAAAATTAATGTAGTTTTACTCAATCTTGTACATGAATATAAAATAAGTCACAAATAAAATTATCAAAAAACTATAAATTTCTATCATATTTTACAGTAAAAATCAGTCTGAAATTTGAATTGTAAACGGTTGTCATTGCTTGTTGCGATGCATTATGGGATATATGGCTTCAGATCTGGTGCCGTTACGTCAGATTTGAAGCGGCTTCAGATCTGGAGCATCGCCCGGACTGTTGGAAATGACATTTGTTTCAAGAAAAGGAAAATTCACGATACAAAACAAGACAATATCTAAAGGTGTGTTAACACTTTGACGACTTGGGTTAACGACAAGCAACGTAGACCTCCGAATTGAAGTTTTGAATTTTACGCCCGACATCGTTAGTTAAGTACCAGATAAATGGTGAAACAGAGACCGTTATCAGATATAATGTATCTTAATTTAAGTACAATTAAAGTACAATTAGAGTACACAAATTTGTACTCGAATTGTACTTAAATTGTACTCGAATTTGTGTTCCAAATTTGCACCCCAGGAATGTGTACTTGAATTGTACTCGATTTTTTCCAGGGATGGGATGGCGAATCATTAGACTCTAATAAGGCGAGACGAACTGAACATGGGTTCAAGGATATAAAGCAAAAAACGATACACGCTAGAATACGAGACCAGACCCGATGCTAGAAATGTACTAGTTGTTTTTTTTAGTTTTTGACTTTTAGTTTGAACTAAAAACCTGATTTTTTTGATTTTTGAGACAATTTGTTTACAAAAACGTAAACTAGAAAATTGAACTAAATAACTGTATATATGACAAATCAATACATGTGCGAAATTTTATTTGGTCTCGACTCATGTTTGGAGGCCGACTGCTTTTACAACTTGATTTACTTGTTTATACTTTTAAACAAACCCTTTGTGATCCATTGTGATAATGAATCCCTTTTTGCTCTTAATACTACATTTCCTAAGAGGAATGCAGTCGTCGTAGAGATTAGTAAATACTTCGATAAAATTGTCTTAATTCAGTCTCGAAGTGTTCGGATTATCACCCTAACAACTGGTTCACGCTTTCTAGTTTTGAACCATGATCGAAATGATCACCATATTAGCTTATTCCAGTGAAAACTAAACCTTTTTTGATTTCAAGCAAAAA